>OZ026624.1:45092831-45327831 GCA_964020975.1 Hermodice carunculata | reverse complement strand
ATTATGTGACACAGCCGGTAGTCAAAGGACTTTTCACAATACCTTGAGTTTTGTATCTTGACAAACTTATAGCATACCTTTGGCCTTCATTTGTCTGCAATGTGGAGTTGAGTCACGCCCATCAGGCCATGTTTTGGTAAATACCGCCCGCTAGCGCCGAAAATCACCAGTGGCGGCATTTGAAACTAATGGTTATGAAGTTGTGTGATTCTCAGAACTGTTCATAGATGGCGAATGAGTCATATCCGGACAATTTGGTATCGATTTCATTCATTTGAGCCCAAATTGACAATTACAGTCAAAATTTTTTGTTCGTTTGGGATATTTGGATTGTTGAAACCGTAATTGCCATAAACTGCCCGTCCATTTAAAAAAATGACATACGTATCCAGGGGTCTAAGGGGAAGGTTCAAATGATAAGAACTTAAAGAAGAATGAACTACAACTTAAAGCAGCCGAAGGCTGCGAAGCCTGGATAGGGCCTTTAGGGGGGTTCGGGGGGGGGGGCACCCCCCCCCCCCGGAAAATTTTGGGATTCGAAGTGCAAACTGGTGCGTTTTTTTAAGTTCATTTTATTAGAAGGTATTAAAACAGTTTTGACCGAAGAAGTTCGTGTCATCATTCAGTGCATTTCTGTTGTGAAACAATATACCGTGCATTGAAACTTGCATAATAAGCATGATCTTACATGACTGTAAAACTAAGCTTAAATAGATAAAACAATTTTCCAAAGGTGGACCATCTTAATTTTATACCCAGATGCTAAACTTCTATCACCAGGTCTAGGAGAGCCAAAAAATGCCGAGATTTCGAGAAAGGGTCACTTTCGACACTGTTTGCCCAGAAATGCCGAGAATGCTGGTACAAAAACCTTTTCCTCGACATCTCTCGGTATTCATGGCGAGATTCAGATGTTTCAAAGAGATTAAAAAACACATGATATATGAATAAAATCATAATAATAATAATAATAATAATAATAATAATAATAATAATAATAATAATAATAATAATAATAATGATAATGATGAGCGCACAAACAGAAAGAATAAGTGAAAAGAAAACAGTTTAACAAAAAAATGAAAAATAAAAAAGAGACGCCCAATGTGGGGCTCGAACCCACGACCCTGGGATTAAGAGTCCCATGCTCTACCGACTGAGCTAACCGGGCTGTTCTGCTCCATTATGATTTGTGGATGTACCATATCACGTGATCTCATTACCATTTGGCGCGCTTTTCGTTTAACCATCAGGGACACAGATGGGTACTGGCAGTACTGCAATTTGCAGTGCAAGTTGCAACAGACTGCAACCCTCCCGACAGCAATCAAATTCTGTAAATAACTCCTGCCTGATTGGCAGTGCTCCCCAGAGTACGAAAATGGAGCTCAAAGAAAAAGAAACTAATGTTAGGCTAATTATTCCTTTCCCTGTGTTGAGCCATGGAGCTGTATAATCTATTATAGCTCCATGGTTGAGCATACTTCTCCTTCATGTAGTATATTTATAGTCTATAATAAATGGATGCAAGGTTCAAGCATGTGCAATAGACAATGCAGTTCAGAATCATAGGACTCGGGTTTATTTGGTTCACTTCGGGAAGCGCACCCTGCTTTGTTTACATTTTGTACTCGACCAGGCTGGCCGGATGACACGTGGAAGGATCAGATATTAAAACACAGGATGTGTATTGGATTTAGGGACGAACCATTAGAATCTTAAGGGGGGGGAGGGAGGGGGGAGCTATGCATTTTAGTAAAACATACAATTTTTTTCAGTTGCCCATAACACTTTAACAGTACATTATTTTTTCCACCCTACCTCATGTCATAGTTTTTTTGTTGTTTTTTTTTTCAATACTGAAACCCATGGATGCATATATTTTATCTACCATTGTGTAAGAAACATAACGTCAAAAGAAGCATTTTACTTAGAAGCCTTAAATTATATGTCTGGTTCATTTGAAAATAATGTGAACACAGAGGTTCCAAAAAGAAGTCATTTAATTGAGGAATGAGGGTCCTGGGGACGAAGCCCCCGGAAGCCTGCAGCTAGGTTATGACAAAATAAGGCTCCATTTGGAGACCTATTTTGTCACTAAAAATCTAATGTTCCCTACCCTAGAAACCCTGCAAAAAAGACACTATTAGTTATTCACTGTTTTAGTGTGAAATACAGGAAGTATCTCCCTCAAAGACAGCTGTATTACCCGAGGCAAAGCCGAGGGTAATACAGCTGTCTTGGGGGAGATACTTCCTGTATTTCACACTAAAACAGTGAATGACGATTTTATCCCATTTTTGATGATGTAATTTCATGCCCAAAAAATACACATGTTCGACCCGCTGCTGCTGCAGTTCACTTCACAGTCTGCCATCATGTTGTCGTCTGCAGCGCGTCAAGGCTTGTATCGCAGAATACAGAATACAGAATTTTATTAACACATTTACGCCCTCTAGGGGCCAAGTGTACAACTATACAACTACAGAGTGGCATACAATAAAAGGGTACTCATACATACAATAAATATAAAAAAAGTATGGGTAAACAAAAGATCAATCAGTCATACAATATTAATATAAGAAAATATTTACATAAGCAATGGTGGGTGTAGTGTGGTTGAACCCCAATCTGTCCTCATTTTGAAGCCTTCGAAACAAAATTTTGCAACATTTCTTATAATTCCATCTTCACCATTCAGTAGATATTGTAACTTATGGGTATTTTCCATTTGTTCAAAATTTATACATTCGGCTTGAACAGCGTTGAATAAATACTCTCTCTTTTCTTTCAATAAAGGGCATACCATCAAAAAATGAAACTCATCCTCCATCACATTCACATTTAGAATAGCTTTACAATATTTACATGTTCTTTCTTGTCTAGGCACCAGTGGTCTTTTGTATCGTTCTTTTTCTACTGCAAGATCATGAGCACTCACTCTTAATTTGGTGAGTGCTACCCTGTAGTCCCTTCTTCTTATGTCATCTAGATAATTTTCATATTTGAAATTTCCTTTTATTTGTCGATGAGTACAAAATTGTCCCTCTATATTTAGGCCTCTGTCAATTTTCTTTTCCCAAAAGTTGATAAATCTTTCCTTCAGTTTGTTTTTTATGATCACTACTTCTTCTTATGTACACCTTAACAATTTTACATCAAACTCAAGTTCTCTACAAATTTCTTTGACAAAACTGAACCAAGAATTTTGACTTTGGTCGCACACTGCCGAACATTCTCTAACTGCACCTTTTAGCATTTCATTGTCTGATTCATTCAGATGTTTAACATATTTGATTACTGACATTAAGATGTGAATACCAAGGGGGTACCTTCCCAGTTCCCCAAGAATTGCAGCATTGGTGCTCTTCCTATTTACTCCCAAAATAGATTTACAAAAACTTAAATTGATTTTTTCGACTGGGTACATCTCGAACAGATTTTCAATCCATGAATTTTCTTGTTTTTTCCTATCAGTTAAATTGATACATCCCCAAATTTCTGCCCCATATAAACAAATTGGTTTGATTAACTGATCAAACAATTTCAGACTAGTGCCTGGGTTGACATTTGTATTCCCTCGACATGCTTTTAATTTAAATAGACCTTTTAATGCTTTCCTATATATGCTTTCTCTGGCTTTCATCCAATTTCCGGTTGCAGTCAAGGTTACCCCCAAATATTTGTATTCATTAACATTTTCAAGTTTTTGATGACCAACATAAAAATTAATTGCACATGCTATTCCTTTGCGGTTGAACATCAGGATTTTTGACTTGTCAATATTTATTTTCAGTTTCCATTTTTTACAGTATTCATATAATCTACTGAGTTTCTGTTGAAGGTCATCTGCAGATAAGGATAATAGGACCAGATCATCTGCATATAACAATCCATTAATTTCCTGGTCGTCCAACATTGGCGTATTTTTTCCATTTTCAAAGAAATCAGTCAGATCATTTATATATAGATTAAAGAGAGTCGGACTCATTACGTCCCCTTGTTTGACCCCAATATCTGTTACAAAGCGGTCAGATATTTTGTTCCCAATTTTAACACATGATTGAGAATTGTTGTACATACATTCTAGAATATTGAAAAAGCGACCACTAATGCCATGTTTAAGCACCTTGTAAAGAAGACCTTTGCGCCACACATTGTCATACGCTTTTGGTAGATCAACAAAACAGGCATATATATATATATATATATATATATATATATATATATATATATATATATATATATATATATATATATATATATATATATATATATATATATTGTTTTCCTTTGATTACATATTTGTCGAACAGAGCTTTCATTATAAAAAGATGATCTGCAGTACGGGCTTTCTTTCTAAATCCTATTTGGTTATCTTTCATTAACTTCTGCTCTTCTAACAACAATTCCAGTCTTTTATTGAGAATAATGCTAAAAATTTTCCCGAGGGCTCTGTTTATAGTGATACTTCTGTAGTTTATTTTAACTCAGACATGTTTCCACCTTTAAGTATACTAACTATATATCCAACATTCCAACTCTCTGGGAAGATCCCTTGTCTATATAGTTCATTAAATAGATAATGCAATGGTTTTTGAGTCCAGGAGGTTACACATTTCAGCATTTCATGACTTATTCTATCTAAACCACATGCTTTGTTATTTTTTAGCTCTTTTATTGCACATTGGATTTCACTCAATTTTATGTCATCCTCCAAAATATTTGCATGACAGAGACTTCTGGTGGCTGATCGATGCACTAACCAGATAGGGAGATACAGCGAGAATACCGCTGTATTCCCCGGCCAGTTACGAGAATACCGCTGTATTCCCCGGTCAGTTTCAGGAATAGCGCTGTATTTCACCTTTGCAGTAATTAATGCACAAAAAAGGGTAATATAAAGAGAGTACCATAGCTTAAAACCAATCAGAAGCCAAGGATTCTATCAAAAATGGGATAAAAGTTTATGACTAGCTATTCTAGGGTAAACATGGGAGTAGAAAGAAAACAGAAAATATTCTACCAGCACCAGTTTTATTTATGCATGTTGCACAGCATAGTTCAATCCAGGCATCTGTATAAAAATGGGATAGCATCTTCAGCTGTGACTTACCCTACTATAATCACGTAAGATACGGTACATTATTTTGCACCATTCATATGAGCACACTTTTAATATTCTCTTTGGCTCACTTAACTGAAATATCAAAGTGCTATGAATACACGGTATTACACGTTGCATTAAAAGTGTGTTCATGACTGAGGTGTTTTTGGCTTTTAATTCTGGATATTTAAATGACAATTTCCCTGGTGATTAAGACAACATATGTTATACTGGTTTTACATGTACTAGAATATCTATTGTACACTTTTTATCCAGTATTAAAGATTGATATGTTAATGTCAGGACAATGTTCTTACCAGCATCACATTGTCAATATAAATTAAAATAATATTCTTCCTTTATATACTGTTCGTATACAAGCATATAGCATTAATCACTTGAATTTGAAAAAAAAATCTTGGTTTTGTTAATAAAAATGAAAACAAAAATAAAGAATAAATGAAATCATATCTTTGCAAGTTTGGAAGTCCTTGTGATGATCTTCTGCCTAAGAGGCATGATTTAGTACGGTATACTACAAGATTCTGCATGCCACTTAAAAAAAAATCACAATTCTTAAAAACTACCATAGATGCATGCCACTGGGAAAAAGTATATCCAAATACACTCTATAAAGTGTTTGTGACACTATGAACCTTAATAAAGCACTGGAACCAGATATATATCTGTTTGAACCTGCACTGTAAAACTGACTTCAGATTCAAGTTCCTCATGGAGCGACCTTTCATTCAAGTACCTGAAAGCCTAGGTTTAAATCAGAAGTTTCACCAGATATTTTGACCCAACGGAAACCTGTCTCAAATGAAGTAAGGGTTAAATTTAATTACATTCAAACAGTGTGCATAAGTTGCAAGGAAATGGGTAATATAAGTGAACAGAAACGTGAGCATGGCAGCAAAGTTCTTGTAATGAAACACACACAATATATCAGAGTTCTAGCTAATTTATACGGAATATTTAAAGGGTAGTATTATAGCTACCAAGATTTTTCAACATTGCTAATCGAATAGTACTTTTTTTTACTATAAACAGTACAATATTTTTAACTTTTGCAAGAAGGGGCGGATCCTTTTTTTTTTTTTTTTTTTTTTTTTTTTTTGCAGCGACTTGCGGGCGAAGCCCGAATGTGAGTGCAGAAGGCACAAAGCTTGGGGGGTCGGGGGGCCTCCCCCTGAAAAAAAATTTAAACTAGATGCTCTCAGATGCGCTTTCCTGACATTAGCGACTACATTTTCGTGAGGACCATTTGGATTTTCCGGGATGCAAACTTCACTAAACTGGGCTCCGTGAATCAAATTCCGCTACATATCTGATTCAATTCACATAAAATGAATCAAACCAAAAATGAGTCAGTGACAAATAATTCCTGGAAATATGTATTGTGACCTTCACCTGCTAATATATATTGTTACTGGTAATCAACATTATTGTGACATGGTCATACCAAATTAAATCTTTCAATGCCAAGTTTAAGCCTGAGTCAACAGCTATTCTCGGCGCACTCCCCACGCAATGCGTGCAGATTACGCTAAGAACAGCTGTTTACCAGAATCAAGCTTTGTCCTAAGTCTATTATCGTAAGTCTAGCCGTGTTTGTGTTTGAATGAAGGAGCTTTACATGAGGAATTTGAATATCATTTAATTATAGTGATTCAAATATAAGATTCAGTCATAATGGCAAGTTTGGTGTTTTTTGGAATGATAGTGTCCGAGAAAAACTCCGGACAAGTTTGGTCGTAACGAAAGAAAGAAAGAAAGAAAGAAAGAAAGAAAGAAAGAAAGAAAGAAAGAAAGAAAGAAAGAAAGAAAGAAAGAAAGAAAGAAAGAAAGAAAGAAAGAAAGAAAGAAAGAAAGAAAGAAAGAAAGAAAGAAAGAAAGAAAGAAAGAAAGAAAGAAAGAAAGAAAGAAAGAAAGAAAGAAAGAAAGAAAGAAAGAAAGAAAATAAATGTCTGGGTTGGCAGCCGGACATAATAATATGATATTTCTAGTATTTCAGTTTAAAAAATCAGGTATCATTTTTGTAAAAAAAGTGCCCTAACAGAGGACGGGTTTTTGAAAGGTCGAGCCGCACATCCCCAGCAAAAATTTCGGAAATTATCCTGCCTGCCCGCCCCCCCCCCCCCCCCCCCGCGGGCTCTCCACTCACACCATCAGCACCACCAGTATATTGAGCTGAGAATTTTAGTTTCGCTGCTTGCCGTCAGATAGCGCGTTGGGTTATGTTGGGCCCTTTGACAGGAGATTTCGCACACGTGTGGTTGACCTCAGGTAATTGTAAGGCATTTATGTAGTGGAAAGTTTTCGATATACCATGCCATTAGTATTATTAAGCTCTTTGCTCTGAAAATTTATTGTTATTATATAATTTTGAACACTGTTATCGCTTGTAACTGTTCACTGAGCAGGTGAGCGATAATAAAGATGTTTGTTAATGTCATTTAAACTTTAATAATGACGAGCGTAACTTACCGTAAGGCGTAAGGCTTTAATCATGGAGGAATAAACTAGCTTTCTTCCTCCAAGCTTGCATCAACTTAAAGCTTGCTTGCCTGGACTGGGATTTAAAACATACCGTAGACGTGTTAGCGGGTCCCTGAGCATATTTATTATAATAGTATTAATAGTACGTCCTTTTAATTTTATACTAGTCTCTACCACCTGTATAGTTGTTAGATAGGGTGGAAATTACGGTTTAAAACCTCAAGGATATAACTTACAGGTTTCTGTAACTTGGTGCTACACAGAATGAAAGTCATGCACTCTAGCAGTCGCCTTGTGTGATGAAAGTCTAGAGGTTTCCTTACATGCTTGAAAACTTACAATGATAATTATGTGCAGGAGGTATATGCCAGTAGCCTACTAGTCTCATTAGGCTCCACATTGTCTTTTGGTGCCACACAGTGCAAGGTGCCATTTTCAGGGTCACAAGTGTGTGGTAATTTATGACCCATGTAGCTTATATACAGGTAGATGAAGAGCCTATAGATGTTTTCTTATGTACATGTATATATTTACTGGACTATTAACTGCTTACATTTTATAATTTGTAGTAGATGCCTGTAGTTCATGTGATCATAGTGCTGTAGACAATGTACGTAGGACAAATAGGTCAGTATTGACCTGTAGTCTTGTCAATTAAACCTTTACTTACTTACTTTATTCATGGAAGGATGAAATATTCTTTGCCAAATTAATTATTGATCCCTGCTCCATTGAAATGCATCAACTGTCACTTTGCCGCCTTAGCTCTACAGAACCTGGCTCCAAGGGACCCCCCCTCCCCCCGCTCTGTAAGCTAACCGCAAGCTTACAGAGCGTGGGGATCGAGGTCCCTTAAGTTGGGGCTACACGGAACCCAACCCATTTTGTGGGAGATGGAGTCCTTTTATTCAAGAAATAATTTATTGTCACTCGATAATAAAAATAGGCTTTACACTTTACAGCTCAGCCACAAATTAAACTAATCAGTCATCGATTGTAACATTCAGTCATTACATAGCCCATGAAGGTGGGGTATCGCGCCACCAGCCAGGACAAGTCCTGGTTGCCCCAACCGCAAGCCAAATACTAACACCGAATATATCTTTTGAATGCGTTGGATCTCCATCTACCCAGTTGCCTAATTTCCACATCAGACATTCCCAACTGTGCCGCATAAGTGTGAATGATGCGCGCAATATATCTGCAAAATCCTTCCTATACACTGGGTGACCATCACGCTCGCAAAAGTGGGGACCATCATGTATCAACTATCACTCTTTTCATGAGAAATGCTCTCAGGCTGCACACAGGACATACTTGGTCATTTTCCTGGCATGTCAGCATGATTTCTGCCGACCTTCCTTTGGAAAATTTAAAAGAGCGGGGAGTCAGAACATACTCTTTGTGTGCTCTATTAAATTTGACACTGTCCAATGTTAATGTATGGGATTGGTTTTTAGACGCCACCGTGATTTCCCCTGCATGCAACAAACCAAAAAATGCTACCATAAACATCGCTTTGTACAGAGAGAATCAAAGTCATTCAGGCACACCTGTGGCAGTGCTTTTGTCATCAACCCATGCAATAAGTTCAATATGATTGGCAATCTAAGGTCAGCACTTGGCTTTGCCTTTTTCAAACCTTCTAATGTTTTTTGAACTAAGTAAGAGGGAACTGGGTCAGCATGACCTGAAATCTTGTGAAAAAATGAAATACCTGATGCATAAGTAAGTATAGTGCTTGCCTTGTATGATTTATTACTGAGATAGGTAAAAACAAAGCCATTTGGGCACAATCAAATGGAAATGAAATTGCTGTAATTGCAGTGAACTGGTTCAGAAGTTTCACTGCATATGCATAGGTGTGCTATGTTGATTTGGCTAAGGCTTTTGACAGGATATCACTTAGGTCAGACTCCAGTTGATGGGTAACAGAGCAGCTGGAATTTCCGTCCCCAGCCTGTCTAGGACTGGTGCCAGGTCGTGCAGTCTCTTCAAATCAGAGGAGCACGATAAAAAATCAGCAGTGATGTTGAACCTGCCGGAAACATGCTCTGCCTGGCATAGTATATTGAACTTCATGCACGTTAATACTAAGGATCGCATTGAAACCATGATTTGAAGTTCCTTTGAAGATGTTTTGTTTAACACATGCACTAGGGCCAAATTATCAGTGTGTAATGTAATTTTTTTATTACAGATATGTGAGCCCCAAATTTTCAAAGCCAGCACAATTGGGAACAGCTCTAGAATGGTGATGTTAAAAGTTTTCCAGGATTCCGGTCACTTCCCTTGCAGCCAGTGGGTACCAAAGACTGCCGAAAAGCCAAAATTACCTGAAGCATCTGTAAACAAGTCCAAACATGAATCTGCTGTCCATGCACTGGGCAAGAAAAAGTGCCTGCCATTGAATTGGTCCCAAAAAACCTGCCAGGCCAATAAGTCTGCCTTTGCTTCTTTCCCCAATCAAATTTTATGCCAAGCTTTCTTGATTCCCTTGGTCAAGTCAATTAACCGTCTAAGGAAATCTCTTCCTGGAACTACTACCATACATGCAAAATTCAAACTCCCGATTAATGATTGCAATTCCTGCAAGGAAATTTTCTTGAGTATCAGATCTTTCCTTACCAGTTCCTGTGCCTTCAGCTTGTCCGCTGGCAATCTTAGTTCGGAATTAACAGTGTCTATTTCTATACCTGCAAACACCATAGTTGTGGCAGGGGCAAAAGTTTTTGCCTCTGACATTGGAATACCCAGATTATGACACATTTGCAGAAAATTCAGCAAGTGATTGTTACATGTAGATTCCAATGTAGCCCCTATCAAAAAATCATTAAGTATGTGTATCATAGCTGCAATGTTAAGCCGTGTTGTGGCTAACCCCTGGAGCGCTGTACTCAACTGTTCAAAGGTTTGTCAACTCACTGAGCATCCCACAGGCAATGTACAATCATAATAAAACTTGTTTTCCCATAAGAAACCCAAGAGAGTGTAATCCTCCAGGTGGACTTGACAAATTTTGAAAGCATGTTCTATATCAGTCTTTGCCAAATAGCATGACGGACCCTGACTTTGCACCATTTTTACTGTGTCGTCCACAGTGTTGTATGAAACTGCTGTAAATTCTCTAGGAATTCCATCATAACCAGAAAGGCCCTCTGGATATGAGAGGTGTTGTATTAATATGAATTTGCGTGGCTCTTTTTTTTGAACGAGCCCTGTGGGTGAAGAAACAAAATTTTTTAGAGGAATATGCGAAAAGGGGCCAGCTACTCTCTTTTCATTAACTTCTTCCTGGATCTTTTCTGAAACAATTTGAGGGTGTTGCATAGCAGAAGGCAAATTACTGGATATTTTAGAAGGACGCTCTCCAGAGTGGGGGATTGGGAATCCTTGTGAAAATCCCTCATGTAAAAATTTTCGCTTTTCTCTGTGGTACCCCTCCAGAGCTCTGTTCAGAGCCTTGGTTTTGACCGGAGTTATTGGCACCTCGGTGGCCATTGGTCTGGTGCCTATTAGAACCCCTCCCCGACATGCAGAGACTCTGTGTCGACTTCCACATTTTGGACAATTATGGGAGTATATACATGTAGATTGGTCACAAAATTGTCCTCCATGAAAGGTATAACAGTAGCTAGGGGGATGTTTGGCGTATTTCTATGGGCTCCCCTCCCCCTTGGTGTGTTGTTTGATCGTTGGTGTCCTGTGGCATGAAAAAGCACAGATTGTGAAAAAAATTCTGGCTCATCATGTGCTGCCCTGACCTGTCTAAACCTCTTATCACATGTTAACCAGTTGGCATTTGACAAGTGACATATCATGAATGATATCTATGTATTTCATGATTGACAGAGTTTCCTGGGAAAATTCTTTACAATAAACTGATGAATTAATCAGAAAAGCTTGAAGCCAGTCTGTAAAACTACGTATTTCATATTTCCTTCCTTGTGTTGGCATTTTTGATGGACACCAGGGAAACTTGTTGCCCAGAATCCGTAATTTCAGCCTGATAGTCTTATTCCAGTTGAATGGCTTTTTTGATCAGGCTGAGATCTACGTATCTTTTACTTATAATCTTTGCCTTAAGATTCTCGTCCATGCACAAATCCAACGTTTCTAGACAGAAAGGCATGGCCGCAGTCCCATGAAAAACTGGTTCCCCAGATGATCCTGCCAACGACTCGTGTCAGCTGACAGCGTTGTTGCCGCTGGAGCGGGGCTGTGGTCAAGCTAGGCATCCGTGCAAGAAACTGTGGATTGCTCGGGGCATTATTTGCCCCTTGGTACATACCAGGGGGACTACTGTGTATATTTAAGCTCTCAACATGCACCTGTGAATCTGATGAATGACCTACAGTACCACTGACATGCAAATTATTTTTTTGTGTAACTTTTGCTAGTCTCAACTGCTTGTGACTCACAAAAAGTTCATCACTGTCGATCAATCCAAGTGTCTGTGCCACATTATTAATGTTTGATGCAGTATTTGGAACCATACCTGAAGTCTGGCTGGTTGATGGCGCAATGTGCAGCACCTGAACCAGTGCTGCCTAATGGCTTACATGTAAAGGATGGTCTCTCAGGCAAAATACCTGTTTCACCCAAGTTCCCAAAGTCGCTGCCATTTGCCTGGGCCTCGTGACCACTAACAATGTTCTGTTGGCCCATTTGGTCTGAGTCCGAAGTCCCAAGCGTGATATTTGTCTGCACCGAATCACGCATGTCCCGGCTCTGAGATGCAGACTGAGAGTCACTATTTGCTACGTCATTTTGGGTTGCTTGTAAACCAGATGGACCAGGCTGCGGCTCAAAAGACACGTCATTGGTTCTAGATGCCCCTTGCGATGGTAACGACTCGTGTCGGCTACCAGCATTGCAAAAAGCAGATACCAAATTGGTGTAACTTCTGTCAGCAATGGCCCACGCAATCATCTCTTATATCATCTGTTGAAGCTCTGGTCTGCTGTAGGGGGAGGCATCACCCTCTACATCACCACATGGCTTCGCCTTTGTGTGTTTTGGCATGCTGCAAAGTTAACAACAATGGGCCGTAAATGTCACATTAAAAAAGGAGCATACAGTTAATTGGTAAGTTCAGCTGGCTGTTGTGTACCTTTACAATATGGAAGTCAAATCTGTTTCAGTCGCTTACACTATCATATCCTGGAGCAATTTACACATGAAAACCACACTGCAATAAAAAGTACACTAATCTGCAAAGATGTGCTGCATGATAATGTGGTGCATTATGTTAATTGACAGCCCATATCATACAATTGTTGATCCCAAATTAAGGACTCCTTGACAAAAGAATCACCTTTTGCCTGCCACCTTACAAACTCCAGTGGCAAAAATTAACCATGGCAATAAGAAAGAAGACCCAACATATGAAGTGTGTAAGTGATATGGCTTGCTGTTTCAGAGTATTTTGAGCTATGTAAAGACACTCCACTACAGTAGTCCCTCCTTTGAGAGACCGCCCCTAGTGCCACCCAAAAGGTGGTCACATAAAGCATGTGGTCCCTCAAAGGAGGTATAAATAACATGAAAAGTACTACAGAAAGACCTGACAACTGTGGTTTCTCAAAGGAGGTGGTCTCCCACAGGAGTGGTCCTTCAAATGAGGGACTACTGTATAGAAAAACATGCCGGTTTTGGAATGTTTTGAGCAAATCAATCATTACTTCCTTATGGCCATGTCTTACACACTCCAGTTGCTGTGTCCTTCCTTCATGTGCCAATACTGCAATTAACATGCCATAATATGTTAACTTAGTGTGGGATCTATAAGGGGGCATGTCACAATAAGACAACAGTCTGTGAAGTGCCAAACATCCTGGTCTCTAAAGCAAGAGCTGTAACAAATATTAACTTGGGGAAATTAGCTGCTTGCTTTCAAGGGGTCTTATATGGGCAGCATCATCACCCTTCATATTAAGAAACCTCTGTGTGTAACCACCAAAAATGACACTAAATTGGCCACTCTTCCACTTGTCAATTTTTTTTTTTTCCCCTGTTTTGAAAGGGACATATTTCCTGGTACCTGTTAAGTTACGCAAAGAGATTTCACATGTATATGCATCATTCATTTCTGCAACCACATTTAGGTAATAAATTGCATGCACATAAATGTACAATTGCACCAGAAGTCATTGCAGTTTACCAGCAGCCTGAAAACATTGACTGCAGCAGTACTATGCACAATAGGCTTTATAAATATAACAGGCTTTTTTTTAAGATAAGCATAAACAGCCTATTAATTACAGGCTGGGACACACAAATGAACTGCTATATTAATGTAAAGCCGAAAGTCCGGCTACAACATTACAACTACCAATATAAAAGAGGGCTCTTCACGTGCCTGACCTGAGCTTTCTCGAGAATCTCGCATGAAATGTTCCAACTTGCAACACATGACTCGTGATTCTCGCCATTACAACTGTTAGATGCCACAAGATTTTGTGCCGAGAAAAAATGAGACTGTAACCTTTCAAAATGTTACATAACATCACATTAAAATGGTGCAAACCTCCGGACCCACATACTGGGACAACAATAACACATACTGAAAAGAATCAGGGTGCATTTACAACCGCCGTTCGGCAAACATTAAAGCCCCTTGCACAGATCTGTAAAATTGAATCAGTCCAATCTCATTTAAGTGAGTCCCGTCTTCTTCA
This sequence comes from Hermodice carunculata, assembly GCA_964020975.1. Lineage (NCBI taxonomy): Eukaryota > Metazoa > Annelida > Polychaeta > Eunicida > Amphinomidae > Hermodice > Hermodice carunculata. The sequence continues at coordinate 45,313,542 of OZ026624.1, read as the reverse complement.
ATTAATCTTTCCCAGTCCGTATTGCCCTTATGACACCAAAACATTACCTCGTACTCATTGGCATATGTTTTACAGTATTTGTTGGCATCTAGCGCCTTCTTGTTGTACTCTACCACCGCTGCATCTGTGGGCAGCCATTTACTGTGCCCGCGGCCAAAAAACTCACCCGCAAACATGAACTTGACATCAAATAGGTCTTTTACAAAATCAGCCAACTCTAAAACAATTTTAGCAACTTGAACGGCATCATCCTCACCAACTCTGAAATCGTTCCCCCCAACTTGGAGGAACACCATGTCCAATCACTTACCACAAGACCTCTGCCAACTCTCCATTTGCATCCTGGCCTGTGGCATCCTCAAACCCCCGCTACACAAATATCTAGTGTGTACATCAAGCCCGAAATCAACTGGAACCCAAGTTTGCCTTCACTGATCGCATCTCTCAAATTACAGACGTAGGAATGACCTACAATAAGGGCTGATGGAGCTATATAGGTGCCATTTTGAATGTGGGGTCGCTTATGTGCTGCACAAACTGAATAAAAATGAGTTGACGAAACCGTTACAGCCAAAGTAAATTTGAAATAATTGTGACTTAACTTTGTTCTTCTGTGACCGGTCCTCAACGGGTAGCAGAGCAGCTAATCATCGGCTGAAACAACATTTGGTCATGCAGGAATGCCCACCGTTTACTCCATTCCTGGAATGACTGTAGGTCAAAGTTGAGCTTGAAAATGATGTCCAGCCACAGTATATGGGACTCTCGAAAACCGGAATGTAATAGAAAATTTTTCTGAGCACTTTACTGCTCTCTAGCTTTTTGATCCTGCATAAAACCGAAACATAACTGTAGAAAATTCTCAACTGAACCACACTATATTGCATAAAATTGAAAGTTCACTTTCTTCCGCTGGCTCTGCTAGATGAATGAATGACTGAAGCATGTGCTGGTCAGAGTTCAGGAGAATTGCAGGCTTCTAATTGGCTTAGTGCTAAATTTCGCAAGAGATTTTTCACTGTTCCCCATTGGTTTTCTCTACATGCAAACAATGATGTAAGAAAAACATTACGCTGCCCGAACAGCCCCATAAATTCAATTAAACAGGTTTAATTGGTGTTATATGTGCATTGTGTGTGAAAGTGCAAGTTTCTTCTAATGTAGGGAAAGGAGGTTACATAAGTGCCCAGTCTCTTTTTTTTTGGGGGGGGGGGGGGGGATTTTGATAGAAAATGGGGGCAAGACACTCTGCTGGCACTACTTTTATCCTGGAAAAAATAAATGTGATTCATGTGCCAATACTCATGTGGAGTTTTGCTCTTCTTGCAGTGGTGGTCCCTGATGAATCAATAGCATTTAAGCATGGCTGCAAAAGATACCTCATCCTCTGCAAACAAGAAGCCAGCAGGGAGGGACTATTTCAACAGCTATGAGGACTTGACGGTGCACGAGCTTATGTTGAAGGACAAGTCCCGCACACTCGCGTACAAACAGTTCATAGAGGACAATGCCCACATGTTCGAAGACAAGGTGGTTGTGGACGTCGGGGCTGGTACAGGAATCCTTTCTCTATTTGCAGCCAAAGCAGGAGCCAAGAAGGTAGAGTACAAAGATAAAGGAATATCAGTTGATGGAAGGGATAAAGCAGCACTTTTATTTTTGATATTTGTCAGTTTGACATTTCTTCCTGGTATCAACATTACAGCCCACTACACAACAGTCAGTGGTGGTTTACCATGATAATTCGCCTTGTCACTCAACGTTCTAGCTATCAATGCTTTCCGTACTCCCTGCGCCAACGATCTACAATGGTAAACTGCTATACACCTTCTGTATTTGGTCCATTTCCTGCTTTTCTGTTCATGTTGACACGAACAAGATTATTGTCTGCCATCATGCATTATCGTAACCACTTTTGAGAAGGTGCACAGCGCGCCATCTGGTAGCAAAAAATCAGCCCGCATGCCTCGCTTTCGTAATGGGACAACTGCCGGGGTTTTCCCACTTGGTGAACGTATGCATAGACCATATTATGGGATTGAGCATTTGGACAGTTGGTAACTCTAGTTCTAATCTATTGGGAAGGAGGTTAATGTACATGTAAGTAAGTGCCCAGTGCTAGGACCATGGTGACTACACAATTATTATTGTTTTTCTTTTTTCAGCCTGAATTATTGTTCATTTGATTTGTTGAATCAGATTTTTTTCATGATGTCAGGGTGTCCGATTCCGATTGATTCCTTTGTAAGAATCATGATTTTTGGGTGTCCAAATTTGAAATTGAGTGTCCAAAGGGACACATGGACACCCCCCCCCCCTTGCGAATGTGCCCCTTATCCCAAATAAATTCTGATTGCAAAAATTCCCGAAACAATGCTTGATATTCTCCATTTTAGCAAATATATTAAATGCAGTATTTCAATTTTGAATACTCAGTACAATCATAAATTTTCTTGAAAGATAGATCTTTTCAATGTTTTATGATGCAGGTACATTCAGGAATATTTGACTGATGCATTATTTTCTATATATATGTAGACTGTATCTGGTTCAAAATCAATTCTGGTAAGTAAAACTTAGAAAATTCTGTTTTGAGTCAAAGCGTGAAATGAATGTGTGAGAATATTAAAAAACAAAAAACAAAAACAAAACGGTATATCTACGGTGGAGACTCACCTTAGTTAATTTTCCGAGTGATTAAGTGCTTAAAAAGAATGTTACAGTGTTTGTGTAAAGTGTTGTTTACCCTATGAACATGTTTCTCGCTTACATTGTCCACATACATTTAACTTGTTAGTAACAGCCGCTCTCTTGTTGTATCACTAGGTGTATGCCATTGAGGCAAGTGGAATGAGCCAGGCGTGCGAAGCTGTGGCCAACTACAATGGATACGGGGAAGTGATCACAGTCATCCATGGTGCAGTAGAAGATGTTGAGCTTCCAGAGAACACCCGCGCAGACATACTAATCTCTGAATGGATGGGTTTCTACTTGTTACATGAGTCAATGCTCTCATCTATTATTACTGCACGTGACAAATGGCTGTCACCAGATGGCATTGTTTTGCCATCATCAGCTACTTTATATCTGTGTCCTGTATCCATGAAGACCTACTGGCACGAACATTTCAACTTTTGGAACAATGTCTATGGCTTTGACTTTGCACCTTTATTACCCAAGATACAACAGGTGGCATTTTCAAGACCCGCAATTACCACACTGGATCCTCGACAGTGCGTTGCAGATGCACAGATGGTGGTCCATTATGATCTTCAATATGTGGCAGCGGAAGACATTTCCAGTGTTAAACGCAGCATTGACTTCGAGATCAAAAAGCCTGACTTATTTCATGGGTTTGCCTGCTGGTTTGATGTGGAATTTGAAGGAGACAAGTCAATCACATTGAGCACTGGTCCTGAGGCTCCGGTAACCCACTGGAAACAAACTGTCGTCTTGCTTCCTGCAGCCTTACTGGTGAATAGAGAAGATATCATAAGCTGTAATTTGGAGCTAACCCAAGACACTGATAATCCTAGGCTTTATAATATATGCATCGAATTGGTTGATGATGATGATGATGATGAAGATGATGATAATGAAGGCGAGGTAGAAGCTGTGCTTAATGACATTGATCAGGAAGCAAAAACATTAATTATGCAGGCTCTAATGAAAAAGAATCATGAGACAGGGCAACATAAAGATACATCTTGATTTTCAATATCCTTAAAAAACATGCAGTTCTTAATTTACATGTACATGTACTTAGATCATCCAAAGTTGTCTGCAACAAGTTTGAGTAAACCATGAGTCACAGAAATGTTATGACGATGACAGATATTTTTACGCTGCATTTGTTACCATGCAGACAGTAATTTGTTCTCGGTGCCATCTTGGTCTGCATTAAGTGGTCCCCCTCTTATGGCACCTCCCCTGAGAAGAGGCCAACCCATCTACAGAGGTCATTTCTCCATGCATCAAGTATGTTTTTTTTATTATATTTTTCCCCTTACCAGAGGCCACCCTTCTCATTAGGCCAATCTTCTGGTGTACTTGGGGTGGCCTTGTAAGAGGGGGATCGCTCTTTTATGCAAGCTATATGTTCGTGAAGCTTGTTGTTTAAAATTATATCCAGATTCAGAAACATTCTGAAAAGGTACTTTGCAGCAGGGCCAGAATTTTTGAAAAATTTTGCAAGATTCTATTTGGATTTTTGTCAATTAGTTTTCTTTTGAAAGAAAGACAAGTTTAGGAGAATCTTTACGAGAATGGATTCTCACCGAAATTCTGGCCCTGTGCAGGTTCTGTAGCAAAAGTAGGGAGGCCTTGGGTCTTTACAATGTTCAACAGGATTTGAATGAACAGAGCAACAATAAAAATATCTGTGCATTCTTATGTTATTTTTATGTGTCAGTGGGGTTTGAACATGTTTTAAAATTGTAAAAAGGTTAAAGTACGAACTTTACCTGCTCGATCAACAGGTCCTCGAGTTTTTTTTAGCTGAGCAGACTTGCCAGTCAGCTGAGCTTATCTTATGGTCCTGTGTCCATCAGATTAGGCATCCATGTCCATGGCCATCCATCAACAATTCATATTTTCAACTTCTATTAAAAAACTGTGTAATGGATCAACTAAAAACTTGGTGGGGATGTACCTTGGGTGTGTCTCAATCAACTTTGTTTAATTGGTCATGCTCTAGTGAATTTTTGAATTTTTATGATTTTATTTTTCATTTTTGTGGCAAAATTGAAAAAAATCTTCTCTGAAACAACAAAGCCAATGGCTTTGAAATTGGATAGGACGCTCCTGGGGACCCCCTGGACCTTAATTTGATCAGCAGTTGGTGCTGGATTTTGTTTTTAATGGATGTTTGTGTGTTTAAGCTATTCTTGACTTCTGCAAAACCATTACATAGATTCTTCTAAAACTTGGTGGGAGTGTAGCTTGTGGAAAGGCCAAACAAAGCTGTTCACAAGATGAATATATTCCGCACCTCTCATTTTGTACATTTTTTGCAATTTGGCTACTTATCAGTTAATGGATACATTCCCATTGGGTACATTGCGGGATTGCAATGGTAAGTCTCATTGTGGACTTCTTCTCCAAACCCGTCAACCCAATTCACTTCAAACTTGAAGATAAATCTTGGGTGTGTCTATCAGTTTTGTTCAAATGGTCAGGGTCCAGTGAATTTGGAACTTTAAGGATTTTTTTTTTCATTTTTGTTCATCTTATGGCAAAATCTCCAAAACCAACAATGCAAGTCAATGGGAATTGCAATGGTAAGCAGTTAAGTCACATTTTTCACTTCGCCAAAACCATCAACCAGATTCATTTCAAACTGTGAGGATTGACCCGGGGGGGGGGGGGGGTCATTGGTATGACTTAAAACAGTATTATTTATGTTTATGACCGTTGATCAGGCCAGCTGAAAACTTGACATGTTGGAAAGACCCTGATCCAAGTGTTGAGGGCATGTGGTTTTATGTTCACAATACAATTCATTATTGTGACCCAAAAACTGAGATGAAACCACAAAATTTACACCAAATATGTGTTTGCTCAGGAGACTGGTCAAATTTTTATAAAATTTGGGGTGAGTTGGACATGTTTTTCAATGTCATAAAGCATTTGAGTAGGAAAGGACACCAGATTCAATGTGTTAAGAAGGAATAAGGCTAGTGATACTAGATTTACCACAAATGTGTATCTTATGGGAATTTGACTCTGCACAATGTGGATGATCCTCCGTTATTTGTCAAGGTCACAGAGGGATTGCATTTTACATGTTCAGGAATGAATCTTTTGTCATAGTCATTTTATTACATGTCAGCTGAGCATTAGGACTATGGGACTCTTGCTAATCTGGCTACCAGGGGTCGATGACACAGCTTTATGGCCAAATGAAAAATACGTGGGGTTCTCATATGACTCTAAAAAACAAGTAATTGCAGCAAATATGCAATGGGGGTGATGAAAAGAGCATGACACATGCACATGCCACATAGATAAGTTAAAAACTCCCCAGATACAATAGTGATGCAAGGGGCTTCATTTTTTAAGAGAGCATTTATAGACATTCATAGAAAGACCACTCCTTGCCCTTTGCCCGGCAGGTCCAAATGTGCATGGTCACCTGAACCAGGTAGTGCTGCGCTGCATATATGGGTTATTAAATGGCATAACTGGCCAGAGGTCGCATGCAGCAGAATCCAATATAGTCTGTACTGGCCCATATGCAGGGGTGGGCAAGGGGTTTTTCGTTCTGTTGTACTGGGCATTTTTATTTGCCGTATGTAATTACGTACTGGAAGCCTTTTTAATTTCTGTACTTCATACCAACCATTATTTGTACATATCCTTATTTCCCATACCTTGTACTAGGGCAAAATTATTACTTGTACCAGCATACTAACCCCCCCCCCCCCCCCCCCCCCCCATATGCCATCAGGTGTGTGGTCATGGCACTCATATGTCTAGGCCTACCATCTGAAGTATTCTTTTTAAGAATGGGGATCTGGGATTTTTTTCCACTTGCAACTGTGGCATTTTGTCTGAAAAAAATCAGAGATACTTAAAACACGAAAAACCCTCACAAACTACTTGGTCTGGAAGTCCTATGTCTCAAGCATTTTTTCCAGTTCAGAAGAGTTTCACTGCAGACCAAAAAGGCCATGGTGTCCCACATGATGATAGTAAACTGGAACATAAAATAAATATAAAAAGAAACTTGGCACCAGGTTCACAACACTGATTTTTTTCTGTACTCTCAGGGAGCCTGATTTGAGTAGTGACTTTTTTTAGCTCTGTTGACCCTAAGGCACAGTTTATGCGATTACTCAAATCTGTCCATCCATCTGTAAACTTTATGCTTGTGAACATGATACAGTCCACAGTTTTCAAGTTGGCCCCTTCAAACTTTTACGACTCACAAACTGTATGAAAATCAAGGTTGAGTTCAATATTGGTGGCACCACCTGTATAATTATGTGATATATCAGTCAAAATGTCAATCTTGTGACCACTGTAGTATCTTTAATTAATAACAAGTCTTCATGAAATTTAGTGGGATTGTGGAGGAGGCCAAAATCTCAGTGGCATATGATACTAGTGGCACCATGCACCTATACTTTGATGGAAATTATGAGCCAAAATGTGTTGAAAGATATACAGCTCCATATGATGAGCCATTGTCAACAAGTCTCTCACTAAAGGATGCTTCCCTGCTGCTTTCAAGTGGGCCCTCGTAACCCCACTGCTGAGAAAACCATCACTAGACCAAGATGTCTTGAAAAACTATCGTCCTGTGTATAACCTTCCATTCGTTTCTAAATTACTGGAGAAGGTGGTTGCAAAACAGCTCAATGCTTGTCTTCTCAGAAACAACGTATTAGAACCTTTTCAGTCAGCATATAGACGGGGTCAGAGCACAGAAACTGCACTGGTGCGCCTCCAAAACGACATACTGTGTGCTATGGGCGAGCAGAAAGCTGTACTGCTGGTCTTGTTGGATTTGTCAGCGGCTTTCAACACAGTAAATCATAAGTGCCTCCTTAACACACTGAAATCTCTTGGTATACAGGGTACGGTTCTGAACTGGTTCTCCTCCTACCTTGAAGGCCGTCATCAGAGAGTGTGTATCAAGGGTGTTCTGTCTGAACCGTGGCAAGTATATTGTGGTGTACCTCAAGGTTCAGTCCTTGGGCCTATTTTGTTCACTCTGTACACCTCATCATTGGGTCAACTTCTGCGCCAGTATAACATCAGCTATCACTTTTATGCAGATGACAGCCAGCTGTACATCACCTTCAAAATTCAGGAGGCAGACACCACCAGTAGCGGTACTTCCCAGACTGCATCTACTCACCCCTCGGCTCATGCTCCCTCTGGGGCGCAACGCCCTGGGAAGAGCAGACAGCGCTCAGGGAAGGGCAAGCCTTCTGGTTAAGGCAAGAAGAAGGGAAAGGCTATGGCATTCCTAACTTTTGTACACTGGATCACACTGTCTCAGGATTGCCAACATGCAAGTGCTGATCCTCATCGAGGATCAGCTGCACCTTCAGTGGTGGACCGCAGGGAGAACATCATGACAGGGCAGACGCTGGAGCCTTTTCACGTCCAGCTCACCATTTACACAGACATTTTGTGGTCCAGATGGGGAGCCCACATGGAGAGTCGGACGGCGTTGGGCCCTTGGCCGGTGTCTTTTGCAGCTCACCACATAAACTGGTTGGAACTGCAGGTAATACGCGTGGCGCTCCGTCCACTTCCAAGACCTGGTGGAGCACAAACTTGTCCTCATAATGTGTGACACAAGACTGCAATAGCCTACCTCAACAGGCAGGGCAGAATGTGGTCCGGGAAGCTGATGGAGTTGGCTGGACACACCATCAGATGGTGTTACGACCATAGCGTCTGCACGCATTCAAGGCACATCCCGGGACATACAAATATCCTGCCTGATATACTCTCTAGGAGAGGTCAGCTAGTAGGGACAGAGTGGTCACTCCACCCCAAGGTCACTCAGGCCATGTGGGCACGTTGGGGGACTCCACACATGGATCTGTTTGTGACTCACCAGAACTCAAAACTACCAGTTTATGTCTTGCCTGTCCCAGACCCCCAAGCCCTAGCGGTGGATGTTCTAGCCATGGACTGGAGCAACCTGTGGGCATACGCCTTTCTGCCTTGGCGGATCCTTCCAAGGTTGCTGTGCAAGGTTCGGTCCCATGATTGCAATCTAATCCTGGTCGCCCCTTGGCAGCCCCGGAGCCATTGCTCGGTAGACTGTTGGAATTGAGTGTCAAGCCTCCAATACATTTACCAGCATGGCCAAAGCTTCTGGTATAACCGCAGATGAGCATGTTCCATCAGAACCCTCTAGTGTTCATCCTCCACAATTGGTGGTTATCTCACAGCACATCCATGACAGAGGTTTCTTGGAGTCAGTCTCAGGTAGAATTGTCAGAGGGGGGGGGGGGGCTTCGATCTTCTTCTCTAGTTGTTTACTCAGCTCGATGGAAGGTGTTTTCTGACTGGTGCGCCAGTAGGCGAATTCGCCCTTGGCGCCCGTGTGTCGTGGACATCACCAACTTCCTGTTGTATCAGTGGGAAGTTTTAGGCAAGAGCTCGAGAACAGTGGAGGGGTTTTGATGAACTGTCTCCTCAACCTTTTCCAATGTCTTAGATGTGGGCATCAGTAGCAATCCTTATCTGTCTGCACTCATTGCGTCCTTCTACCCCAAAAGGCCAGCAACGCAACAGGTCCTACCACGGTGGGACCTACCGCAGGTTTTAGTCACGCTGAATAAGTGGCCCTTTGAGTGTCTTTAGGACCCCAGGAGGGGTTCCCTTAAGTTCTGGATCTGGAAGACTTTTTTTCTATTAACACTCCCTTGGGGGGCTAAGAGATGCGAGATCCATGCTCTAGCTTATGACTGTCTCCAATGGTCACCTGACCACACCCAGGTGACCGTGATGCCTCACTTGGGCTTCCTTGCAAAGAACCAAGTAGCTCGAGATCTGGCTACGGCCTTTAAGAGTTTTACCTTTTGTGCGATTGATGGAACTCTTCCTCTCAAGGAGAGAGCCCTGTGCCCAGTGAGAGCTTTTCGCTGGTACATTTCCCGCATGGACAGGCTGAGAGGACGGAGGTCTGCCCTCCTTCTACCACTGAGTAACCCACGGAAGGAGCAAGTTTACAGAAACACAATACGGTCTATGCATAAGTTCATTAAGCGGGGAAACCCCAGCGGAGATTCCGATGTCAGAGCCAGGCGTGCACAGGTTTCTGGGTAATTTGCGGGCCACTCAGTCTTACCGCACAGGCTACAGCGCTACTGAATACAGCAAGTAACGAGGAGTGAAACACGGACCATGATTTCTTCAAAAAATAGAATCCAGGGTGGCTGAAAAAGTATTTTAAAGACAAAGGAATATCAGTTGATGGAAGAAATAAAGCAGCACTTTTATTTTTGATATTTGTCAGTGTGACGTTTCTTCCTGGTATCAACATTACAGCCCACTACAGTCTACACAACAGTCAGTGGTGGTTAACCATGATAATTCGCCTTGTCACTCGACGTTCTAGCTATCAATGCTTTCCGTACTCCCTCCGCCAACTATCTATAACTGGTAAACTTCTATACACCTCCTGTATTTGGTCCATTTCCTGCTTTTCTGTTCATGTTGACATGAACAAGATTAGTGTCCACCATCATGCATTGCTGTGACCACTTTTGAGAAGGTTCACAGCACGCCATCTGGAAGCTAAAAATCAGCCCGCATGCCTCGCTTTCATAATGGGACAACTGCCAGGGTTTTCCCACTTGGTTAACTTATGCATAGACCGTATTTCATTGTGCATTAAGCAGAGGATCTTTAAGGCCTACGAGACCTCGCTTGATAGGCGGGTTGCCTTACAGCTTGTCTGTGCCAGAGCTCACAAGGTGTGAGGCTTGAATGCCTCCTGGCATGCCCTGCAGAATGTTGCAGTGGGGGCCTGCCAATGGCGATCGTCCACGACTTTTGCGGAGCACTAATTGTGTGACATGATAGTGCTTGAGGAGGGCATGTACGCTTTTGTGGGTGTAACAGGCTCCTTAGCTTAGGTTCTGATACTAGTCTGTTAGGCCTTTCCCGCATCCCATCAGAGCTGCCACCGTGTTCCAGTTTATGGCATTCTTGTGGTTGCATCCAATGTTGACCTATAGGTTGACGCATTTCTTAATGGGCCTTTATAGGGCTTTGTGTCGAGTAGACCTAATCTTGGACAGTATCAGGCAGTTTGTCTGGATTTCCCAGCCTGCTGCCAGTCTTGACACGGGTATTGCTGCCCATGAAACCTTATAACTGACCTCTGGCACCTGCTAGCTTCATGACTAGGACCTGTTAGATCTCCAGGTCCGATGGAACTGAAACCTATAACTTCTACCCATGAGGTGGACAATTGTCATGTTGGCTGGCTAGCGGGGGGGGGGGGGGGGGGGGGTTCAGGGTTGAGAGTTAACGTTACGTAATTAATAGATATTTGGAGTATTATCAGTATTAAGTATACTTACCTCTCGACCACTTGAGAAGCCCATCCGACCAACCCTGCTTCCCCTTACAGCTGATGTCAACTGACCACTCTCCAAAAGAGGAAGGATGATATGAGGCGCCTGTGCACATGACGTCACCATCAGTTCCACATGGACCCAGAGATGGCGCCACGGGACTGTCAGGTTTCAGGATCAAGTGTGAGTAGCAAGATTCTCAGCTTGATATCTTGGGTGTCATGACCAGCGATAGTCGAAGAGTTAGAAGCCACCGTCATGGATCGCTGACATGGCAACCACAGATTTGTGAGCAGGAGCATTGTCTTGGTGGAAGAGGACTTCTTTTGTGAGCCCTGTCACTTAGCTTTGATAGCTTCACGCAATTGTCTCAGTAAATCAGCACAATATCTTCCATTTATAGTCTGGCCTTTTTCAAGATAGTCAATCAGCAAAATACCCTTAGAGTCCCAAAAGACTGAAGCAATCACCTTTCCAGCAGAAGGAACTGACTATGCTTTTCTTTTTTTTTTTTTTTCTTTTTTTTTGGGGGGGGGCAGTGATCCTGGATGCTTCCATTGTTTATACTAAATTTTGGTTCCTGGTTCAAAGTGGTGAGTCCAGGTCTCTTCCATGGGTACAAATCAGGCCAAACAATCATTGGGATCTGCTTCAAAATGGCATAAATTGGCACGGTACACCAGGAATCTGATATATTTTTGATCCACTGTCAAGAGATTTGGCATCCATCTTGCAGAAACTTTTGTCATTCCCAACTCCTTGGGTGATGATGTGCTCAACCCTGTCATGACAGATGCCCACAACACTTGCAATATGTCGAGTGGTCAATCGTCAATCAGCCATCTCCATGTCATGCAATAAGGTAATATTTTCGGCAATGGTTGCTGGATGCACATATTCGTCAAGGCTCGCTCTGCCATACTTGAAGTCGGCAGCCCAATTCTTAACAGTGGAAAAGGAAGGGGCATCTTCCCCCTAAAGTGGAGACCATTTCAGCATGTATATGTGTTGGAATTAGCTCCTTCAGTTGCAGGTACTTGATGACTGCCCTATAGCCAGTTGTGTCCATTTCTGGTGATTTCAATGGGTAGGTTCACAAGATGGTCTGGTACAAAGACACTAATCGCACTACAGTTGCAGTTCTTATGTCTATGATTCATGATTGTACTTGGTGGCAAAAGTTTGTTTCAGTCTGTTTGAGATATCCCACTTAGGCTTAGAACTTTTCAGCCAGCCCTCGTAGGTTTATATCAAGGTGATTTTCTTAGAGCTGCATAGCATTTCTGAATATTAGAAGGCTCACAATCTTCCCCATGAATTTTTACCTCGGTTGACTTGTCAGTCAGCTGAGGTTATGTGGTATGTGGTTAGGCATCAGTCATCCAGCCCCAGCCATTGCAGTCCACAATGGACATTTTTGACTTCTCCAAAACTGTCACAATACCTTAATTTGGTTAACAGGTGGTGCTGCAATCTTTTTTCTCTTTTGTTTTTTTTAAACAAATTTGTGTATGTTGAATCTATTTTTGCCTTCTTCAGAAATGTCACCGACTGTTCTGAAATTTGGTGGAAATGCACCTTGTGGGAGGGTGAAACAAAGTTGTTCACTCCTTGGTAGTACTCTCAATTCCTGACTTTCAATGAATTCTTCAATTCAGATACCTTTCAGCTGATGCATGCATTCCTGTGGATTACTGTATACATGCAAGTCAATGGAAATTGGCATAGAAATTTGCATTTTTGAATTGTTGTCCAAAATCATCAACCAGATTCCCTTCCAACTTGGTGGGGATGTGCCTGAGATGGGTCTCTATAAATGGCCACGCTCCAGCGATTTTTGATGAATTGTAATGTTCATCTTTAAGCAAAATCTTTAAAAATTCCAGAAACCACCAGGCCAATTGCTTTGAAATTGCACAGGGACCCCCAGACCTTGTTGAACAGGGGGTGTTCAGATTTTTTACAATTTTTTTACAATTTTTTCTTGTTGTTTTTGGACTTCTCATGCATAAGTCTCTCAAGTTGTTCTGAAACTTTGGAATGAGGTGAAGATCTACCTTTCATTGGTCTCTACGGAGTTTCTTCAAATGGTTATGTGCTACTGATTTTTAGATTTTTGGGGGGGTGGGTCATTTTTCTCTCCAAATCTGCCAGGCCAATTGCTGGAATTTGTATAGGAACACTTATGGATCCCAGGTTTTTTAACCTAATTTTTCAGTTCGGGTACCTGTCAGCTAATGCATGCATTCCTATTGATTACCATGCAAGTCAAGGGTGTGGTAATGGGACCGGGGGGGGGGGGGGGGGGGGCACATACTCGAGATTGGGGTGGGGGTGTGCCTCGGACATTTTTATACAATACCCTATTTTAATCCTACATCAGATGTATAAAGGTACCCTTTCTTAATTCTGTAATGTGTTGAAAGGAGTGCTGCATTGGTGCATTTTAGAAACCAACATTCCCATTTTAAATAAGTTTTAGTATATTCTTACTTCCCACAAAAATTCCCCCCAAAGAACTTACTAATTGTATCCTATATCTCCAGCCTATGTCCAAGATCTATAAATTTGTTTGAAAAATAAACAAGAGATTCAGTTCACTCAAATAATTGTTACCCCTATTCTAATCCAGCTGTGTACATTTTGGGGGTCTTTCCTAATCCCAGGTGTAATTCAAACAGGCCCTTCCCGGGGCACGTACCCAGTACAATCCTACATGGGAGTACACCCCCCACCCCCCCACCCACCCCTGGGCAATGGGAAGTCACATTTTTTACTTCTTGTCCAAAATCTTCAATCATCCCCTAGACATGAATGGGACATATTTTGGGTGAATGTGAAGGTCCGATGAGGATGGGTTGTTCATACAGTCCTTTTGATCCAAAGTGTTGAGAGGTTTGTGCTTAGAGACCCTGAATGTGTAAATGTTGCCGTCTTCTTCCTGAAAAGTACAACTCTTTCCTGCTCATGCATATTGCCCCAAAGCACCTAGATGTAAATTGTATGTTTTTATGTTTTGACTGGACTTTCTTGTTACCAGAAACATTTTGCCGAGATTTATATATAGGACCTATTATTCTGACGTGCCCGAGGTCTAAAGCTGATTCCTCGACACAGTTTGACCGCAATGCACCCAATCTGTGCCAAAGACAGCTATCAACTCCATCATATTGTGATCAAGAAAGGGTTAAGCTTTTGTAGTCAACTTCAGTTCTCATAGGGTTAGTCAAAAGAACTTAATAGGTGACCAGTAGGTGTTCAGACCTTGATGCGAACCCGAAACATCTCTCATCAGAACCAACATGGTTTATTATTTGGACTTTGGATATATCGTTTTGTGCATTTTTATAGCAGACATATACAAATGGTGGAATTTCAATCAAGTCATGAAAAACTGTGAAAGGTCTTGGATATTTTACTTGTTGATGTATAGTTGTGCACATTCATGGGAAGCTCAGTTCATTCAATTCATGAGGTATAGGGAATGAGACCTGGCAGCATTTAGATTTTTTTTTTTTTTTTTTTGCTTTTTTGAGAAAATACTGTACAAGCTGTAGAATAAATAAATTCAACATGGAAGTTTGCAAGAGACTATTTATTTGTAAAACTGTACATCTGCACATTGATTGTTGATGAAAGGCAACACTGCCACAGCATGACCTCAGCAATTTACGCTATTGGAATACACATACAGAAGCACGATGAAGGAATGTTCGGGTGATATTGCTGGAATATTGTACAGTGGTTCCCGTCTTGAGAAACCACTCTAATTAATCAGAGACAACCTTTTCCAGACACATGTACTTTGAATAAATTAATACCTTTCACACACCTTATTTATGCATCTTATGAAAGATCAATGGTCTTGAGAGCTGGCACATTTGGGCCATCCCTGGGGCGATCTTTGAAGATGAGTTTCACTATAAATTAGGGAAACTGCCCAAATTTAACATCATTTATCAAGAAAACATACATTGTTTGAACACAATACATGCTAGACATACATGTAAGGGTTGACTATTTCTCACCCTGTATTGTCGGGGTGGGGGGGAGGATGAGGGGGTAGAAGGAAGCTCTGACATTCATGAACAGTGATGAAGATGTGGATACAATGGCCCCCTTAATATGGCTCCTCTCGCCACTGTCTCTTTCTCATACACAGCCACTATCTTTATATAAAAAGTGTCCACTTGCTTGTAGTAGCCCCATAACTTCTGATGTGGCCACTTCTCTACTGAAGTAGCGGTAGCCTCATCGGCTCATTGCAGGGTGACCACTGTATTGATATGTTTCAAGACTTGAGTTTTAGCCTTCTTTTTCAAATGCAACTGTGTGCCATACTGGTACTTTTATATTCTGTATGTTGCAGATATTACATTACAATGGCTGGTACACACAGGCTGTGATAGCAACAATTCCAACAAAATGTAGTCTGAAGGACATGCATATAGGCGCTATAACATGTACCAAGACAGGGGTCCAAATAATGCCAGTCTTTCAGCCCAGAACTGACAGTTTTCTGGCAGGACTGACAATTGGGGTGATCTGCCAGTCCTGTGGTCTGACAGGACTTACTGGGAAACATTTTGGTAAGATTGGATTTGATAAGTCTTCCTTGTTTTAGCTTTTATCAGTGTTTAACAGTGCGATATGTTCAACTTGCCCACAAATGTACATGCAGCAAACATATGCATGGAAAATTTCATTTCATTTAGGCTTTTGAATAACATAAGGTCATGAATTTATTACAAGACGGGACTGACCAGTGTCTGAAGGACTGGCAAGTATCAGAAAGTGTCAGTCCTGTCGACTGATAGATTGGCAGAGTTTATTTCAACCCCTGCGAAGACTAGATTCAACAATATAAGTGTCCACAAAACATGCACACACATACCATATATCCTGTACTAGATGTCTATTTCCTTATTAATATTTTCAGCACAGTCTGCATGTAATCAAGTTGAAACCTAAGTTCGTACATCAAGCAGAAGAGATATAGTTGTACCACTGTGTACTCTACACGTCAATTTACCAAGTACAAAACTGCAGGTATGTCATCAAAGTTCTGGCAACCAATGTGAATTTGAAATTTGGACTGGCATGAGCAAATCATCATACTTGTGATAATCTCCATGACAAGATGTTGGTATATATTGCACAGTTTACCACGGTCCACATACACTGAAACTTCATAATAATGACACTCAAATACCCAACATATTCAGACATAAGTTTTGTTGGATTTAAAGTCAAATTCCCTGGCTAGTTGACTCATTTATCTGACACACACAGATATTTGACATATTTTGACAGAAACAAATGTGTCATTATAATAATTTTTTACTTCATAATTTATGTTCCAGTGATGATTGAGGAAAGAGTATGTTCTAGTGACGATTGAGGAAAGAGTACCAAAGTTCATATCTTTTCAATCATCTTTTAATTTGCTTGTTATATTTACCATATATGTACACTATAAAAACAGCTCATTAAACTAATCTTGCTAACGAACTCTATGCACCCTAAATAATCTGATAACCATGTTGACAATTGCCCTAGAATTTCTGGACTCCAAATGTCAACACAGTTTTTCTGCATCTGCATGTCCAATTTTATGCCAGCTGAAGGTATAGGTTTTTTAACTAGAATGTTAGGACAGAAACCAAAAAAAAAACTGTACTTTGCATTCTTCATGCATTCAATGCAGGATCAAAAACCTCCGTGCTGTCTGCTAACGATGACCACTAAGTGCAAGAGTTGCAAATAGCAGAGAACTATTTCGGCTTTTTTCTTGAAAGCAAGAGTTAAAACAGTTTTTAGCAACTCTGCCAGATACTTAAACCATACTTCAGTGCAGTGCACCCCTATAATCACAGTCTGAGCATTATTTTTTGGCATACAAGAAACACAGCTACCATATTCTGGAAGAGAAAAATCCTTATAATCAGATAATACAACAAATGTATATTAATTTTCCGCCAAAGTAGCTTGTCCAGTGGCTTGGCACGGGCAACAAGCATGCACCATGATGTGGGCGTACTGATGCACACAAGAGCGGCAGCACTCGCATTTCTCAAAATAAGGATTACTATTGATAACCATGATGATTTAACCCTTTCCCTCTTAAATCGGCCAAAACTGGCTGGTGGTCAAATGTTGTCTGCTTCCGCGTTTTCAACTGATTTCAACAGGAATGGAAAACAATTTGACTGAAAATTGAAGCTGAGGCCTGTGAAGACAACATGATCCAGGTCAACAGCTTTTCTCGGCATGGGTTGGGCACTTTAGTTCCCAACCCATGCCGAGGAAAGCTGTTGACTCAGGGGGGAAAGGGTTAAAGCTGAGTGCAGGGTATTTACAGAATATGACTGTCACCTTTCTGAGAACAAAAATACCAGTACAGGTGTACATGTATTGCCAAGTCGTTATATTTGCAAGAGCAACACATTTTGTCCTCATCGGACACATATCTGCCTGCACATACAGGTACTACCGTCCTGAGCTGCAAGGGCTGGAGCTGTCCCGCTAATATGAATATGTCGTGTTTCACCATATATCTAGCTATCACTCAACAAATAAAAATACAAACGTGTCTGAAATAATATGTATCGTGTCCATGCCACCCTCTGGAAATTTGAATGACAACAGCTTTCATCACTGCACCAGACACATTGCACCCATAGTGCACAGAGCTGTAGACCTACAGCAGATATTTGCTGGTAGGAAGCAGACAACATTCCCTACATTGGTGCTTGCTGGAAAAAATATAAAGCAACATCCCAAAACATCAGACATTAAATCCCTTGGATTTAAATTTGGATTTATATGGTGTGTTCAGCCCATGTATACTGAACAGAACATAATATTGCATGGGCATTTTTGTGGGGTCTGAAATAGATTTTTTCTTTAATGACGATAATACTGTTTTAATTTTGCTACTTCTTTCTGTTTTGAAGGGGTGGGGTGGGGAGTGTCTATTCACCAGCGTTTTTTTTTTCTTTTTTTTTTCACACTTCAAAGGCGACAGTAACACCACACGGTACATGCAAATTGATAACAATTTTTTTAGGACACTAACATTAACTCAATTAGACGAGAACGCAAATCTGGCAGGATAAAAATTTGCAACCATATTTACATAATGTACAAAATTCAAGGCTTTTGTAAAACATCTTAAAAGTAATCTATGTGAACACATTTAGTATTTTTATTTTCTGACGCATGTTAAAGACAAAAAAATACAATCTATAAAAATACATGTACATATTTTACACCAAAAAATCTTAATCCTGGTAATTATGATCCAATAAATGCAACTATGCCCACACCTTCAGAAATAGGCTATCGGACAATTCCACACTGAACAAAGTAAATCATTATGAATGTTCATTTGTAGAATTTAAGTGCTCATAAATAAAATCTTATATTTTAAGACATTTAAGGCTGAAACAACCAGACGCACTAAATGATTTGGCAAGACAAAATCAAAATTTAATGTCTCCTGATGGTACAATTATTTTATTTCTGAAGGAGGCAACTGATACTATCATTGCACGGAAACCAAATTCAAATAAGTGAACCTATGACCTTGAGAATTAGGTCAAGGTAACCCAGATTCAATTCCATCCTAATACTCGCCCAGATGAAAAATACTACCCAGTTTTATCAAGTTTTGTTAAGTTCTTCAGTAGTTTTTTTTTTTTTTTTACCATAAACCAATTTTCACATAAAATTTACACAAGTGACCATGTGACTTTGAAAATTAGGTCAACCTGGTTGCCCCATCACAATCCTACTTATCTCTGCCAGAAATATACATAAGTTTTGTAACAGTTGTGCACAGAAACCTATTTCATATTGGTGACCTTGAGAATGAGGTCAGGATGACCAAAATACATGTACAATTACAAATTGGGTCTCATCCAGACACATATATAGTCCTTCCAAGTTTTATGATCTTTTGTAAAGCCCATCAAGACTTGTTGCACAAAGACCAATTGTGCTGGAGAGCAACAATAAGAGGCAGAAGAAAGGGGTACCACAATATTAGCCATCATGGGTTCCATCAGGAGACCGAAGGAAAACAAAACAGATAAAACATATGTTTACCTGCACTGACAAATAAGTTTGTCATGCAATGAATCACTAGTGATCATATACGATGTTGTGTAACTTCAAATGACACAACTGGAGACTTTTTTCCCCCACCCAAAACACTGTTATAACAATAAAAGTAAGTACACCAAGAAAAGCTTCGTTGGGAATGATTTCCAAAATTCAATAAAATGTCAAAAGCAGTTAAAAACACTTAAAATTAACCTGATACACATACACTTCAAAGTACAGTGAAACCTGTCTATTGTGGACACCTCTGGGGCTGGGAAAAAGTGTCCACAGTTGGCAGGTGTCCACTATAGACAGGTGTTTTTAACAAGGAAATTGACCTTTCGGTCCTGGACATAACTGTCCACATTATACAGGTGTCCGCATTATACAGGTGTCCACAAGGACAGGTTTTACTGTAAATACATTCACCTGTACTGTAACAGCATGTGGTCACAAGACAGGCACAAGGCAAGGAATACAAGGAGATACAGGTTTTCTCTGTAGCAGTTCCTTTCTCTGAACATCGCGTGCTTGCTTTCCACGAAGTTAATTTTTTATTGTATATGAAAAAAAAAAAGTTTTCAAATGAACCAGATATTAATTAATGCAGTTGCATACATCTATAACTCAGGCCTGCAATTACACTCTCAATACAACAAACATATGAACAACACACATTTTCATTGGGCCCTGCACTTGCAGATTCACAATAGACGACTTGTATGACATTAGTTTGGCCGCTGAATTGTAATAATTGTATAGTCTGGCCACGATCAATACACGTAGAAGTAATTAATACATTATTACACATGTATGACATCCTACCTTACACAAAACAGTTAACTCATTCCACCCTGATGACGCTTTTTCCCGCTAATATCTAAATGTCGTCTGCTAATTGTATTTTACTAATTTAGGGATTATTTTTCAATATTTTGGATGAAACTTGCATGGAAGATCATTCCAAATTATATGCCCATGGTCAACAGCTTTCCTTGGCGCGCTCTGGGCGCATTGCGCCCAGAGCGCGCCAAGGAAAGCTGTTGACTCAGTCTTCTATCAGGGTGGAATGAGTTAAGTGCAGCAAGTGAAGGTGGTTCACATAAAAATGTGCACATACAGGCACATGTATCAATAATAACACCTTTTGATATTACCAGGACTCTATCACTGTTCCAATGGTACCAGACTGTCCCACATCATCAAGCTTGAATGAAGGCAGTTTTACGGGTATTGGATGGAATGTAGCTACCTGCATGCATGTCAAAAGCACATGTATGCATACTATGTATGGTTCCCACCGGTTATCATATAGCTGCATGTTAGCTGTGAAGCTGAATTTGGAAAACTAAATCACAGACATCGAAACTGACATGAAAAGACACAAGTCTTGGCAGCATCAAGTGACAAAACTACAAACATATACCCAGCAACAGGTCTGTCCAAAGCCCCGGAATCACAAGTCAGGATAATTAACAGATTTACATCTCGGTGGTATGTTCAAAATGCTAATGACCTGTTATCTGTGTAATTAAAGGAAACTTGTAATCAAATGTATCTAAAGTAAACATGATGTTTTCAGTCCCTTGAAGATGGTGAAAATGGTGTGACTTTCCATGCAGGGTTTCAAGGCAAACCCAGGGTAGAAATACAAACTTTGTATACTGACTGTTGTGTGTTTACACTAAATGGGCATACTTTAGGAGCAAGTAGTTTTCTTTCTTGTTGGTGTTGGGGTGGGATCTTTGCATATATCTGTCAAATTGTTTTCATAGATATTACATGTATTACAATTCAGTGGCATTAATTTGGAAGTCCTGTGGGAATAAACATTACATCCAGGACGGTCTCCTTCCTGGTTTTTAAGTTTCTTGCTCGCTGTCTACAACATGCGTAAATGTTACCATGGTCACTACTCCTCAAAAGAGGAGGATGGTACGTAGATGTTGTCAGTTACACATAGTACACTTACATCTGTACACATTGAGCACAGAGTCCATTCATCATATGCATGTGCCAGTATTCACTTTTGGTATGCTTTTATCTTGACACTTTGGGAAAACAATCTGTCCACAACGAATTTTTAATTGACCATAATACATACATGTTCATGCTGGTATGGTATAAGTATGTCCCCTCATGGAATGGTGAAAATACCACATGTATGTGTTGATGTACAATTGAAATAACCACAACACACAACATACGCATCTGTGCAGCTTGCGGGCTCCATGTGTCTGGTGGATTTTCAGTATTTTTCATGGACACAGTGTATGCAGTTGCCTGCTGAGGTGACTATCCTGTGAATTATATAACGGGAGTTGAAAGCATGGAGATCGGTCTGTTCAGCAGGCAATGTACACAGATTTGACCTGCCAAACTTCAGTGAGATTTTGTTTTTCTTTAAACAAAACACACGCAATGAGTGAGACCAGAATGACAAAATGGCGCATTTAAGTGAGACCAACCCCTCACCACGGTGCCACTGAAATAATACTCGAAACCATGGAAAGCCGGATGAAGTCCTGAACATTGGATCCACTTTTAAGTTCACATAATCTGAGGTCAGCAGCACCCAAATGTACTTTCTCCACTGTAGGCAATGTACAGGAAGCCATCCTCGTCCTGATGCATCTCGTAGATCTGTCCCATGCTTGCACTGAAAGGACACACACCAATTAAAAGTGGTTGGACATACTGCATTGTACATTGCCGTTGCAGTCTACTTTAAAAAAAAATCTAAAACCCTTAATAGGCCTACTCTTATTGACGCATATACAGTGAACCCTCCCTATAACGAAACTCAGATATCCGAAATATTCAATATAATGACACCAATTTTCAAGGGAAAAAGTTTATTTTCTTTGTTATTTGACTCATTTATCTGACATATTTAGTTATCCGACACATTTCTTAGGGAACAGATGGTGTCATTATAACAAGTGTTCACTGTCAGTATGTAATTTACATCCTTCATGATCACTGGAAAGGCCAGGAGTCCAAAAATTTACGAGTCTAGAATCTTGCATGAATAATGCCACTTATTAAACAAATTTTGCTGCAACAATAAATTGATATATATATATATATATATATATATATATATATGAAAGGCATGCTGAAATGAATACATGTGTACAAATACTGAACGAATATATTCTATAAAAATTCAATCAAATTTCACAAATTTGGCATCAACTTTAGTTACAATGGTTACCAAAGACCCCAGATGCTCCTTTTCCAGGGTCCTATGGATACCCAAGACCTTGGGGCTTGACCTCTTCCAGGGTCATTTATGTTACAATGATAGGACGCATAACATATTTACTTCCTTGTATTAGTTAACACTTTTCCACTTAAATTTACACTGCGCCAAATCTGTCAATTTTGGCGAGGGTTGGGCCCTTAAAACACATATTCCACACCAAGCAAAGCTCTTGGTTTGGGGCATGTTGTCTTGCAAGGTCTCATCTATAAAATTCTTTACCAAATTTGCTTTTTATTACTGTTGCAATTGGTTGCAAACATTGAAGCACAGGGTTTTAGTGCTGCTGGTTACCAGCTGTACAAGGGGAAACATGTAGGTCCCTTGAAATCAAAATGAGTTACACTCACATGCATAGTTACAAGTGAAGTTCACATATATTCCAACAAGAGTGTGATTTGAAAGGTGTTTTTCACTATACATTAACTTAAACATATTTACCCCATTATCAACAAAGTCTGCTCTTGATGTAAAATTTTAGAGCTGAACATTTCAAAAGATATTTGACATTTATGTTGAGGCATTTTCAACTTTCAACACTGCACATGTACAACAAGAACTCCAAGGTGGATACACATATATGTGATTTTAGTGTTAACTGCTACATGTACTGTTCAGTATATCATCAGCCATGTCCCTCTTGGTCGGTACAGGTTTCCCAAATGTTGTTTTGTTTTTAATAAATGGACTATACACTTCTGGATAGTCATTTGCAAATCAACCTGAACAGTGCTGAAGGAGCATACAGATAAATGTACTAGTAATTTTAATACTTGAAAGAAACATGTATTAATTCAGAAAGAGCAGGGAAAATAATTTATCCCTTTACATGACAAACACTATGTACACAGAAGTTTATCACTGCATTCCTCACTTCAAATATCCCCCAAACACTTAATCCCATGATAAATATATAGGATCACAACAGATAACATATGAACAGTTGTATTGACAAAATATGCCGGAGCCAACTAACAGCTGATGCAGTATTTTCAAATATGGTATGGTAAAATCTCTCTGTTCAGGCCTCTTTTTCTATTGAGATCACTCCCCCTATTTTTAAAAACAGCCACTTTTTCACTGTTCCCTTTTTATCCTGTTAATTTTGAAAATTACTAACGGTCAAAATTAAGACCTCTCTGTAAGCGACATGGATCATTTTAACAGAGTTATACATAAATCAGGGACTGCTTGTGCCATTAGTCAAATGCTAAATTAATGCTTCACTCATTTGACTAAAAAAAAATGCAAAGGGCTAACTTATTTTAACACAAATTATAAAGGTTATTTCGAATTCTACAATGATTATTGTTTTATTTCCCGATTTGGCCACAAATTTGAAGACCTGCCTAAATCTGTCCCCAGTGAATCTGTACTGTAAACATCATGCATACCCATGGTACTGGTTTACTGAATACTACTGTGAGTGACAACTGCTATGGAAGTGTAATTCAAGCTCTCATTCATCATATTCCTAATAGGGTCTTTCAAATTTAAAAAAAAAAAACTGTAATAAAAAAACACATCTTCAGGGACCACGTTAATTACACCTATATTTTCAATCTTATGGATGGTCCCTCCAACAGGTTTCACTGTGGATACAATTATACTGAGGTCAGAACATTATCAACATGAACTAGATTTGGAGGCCTGGATAGTGTCAAACGTTCACATCTGGCTACTCCAAAGAACACAAGGATCACCAGGATCAACAGCATTTTTGCCTGAAAGGATTGTTAATTCTCTGCATATAAATGAAATTCATTTTCAGAACAAATCTGTTGTTCATATACATGTATTGTATGATGAGTCCATTACGACAAACCAAGAGATTTGGAAAAATGGGTCATAGTCGAGGAGTGGTCTCGACATTTAACATGAAAAACAGAACCATGACAGTCCTGTGCTAAGACTGCCTAGTCTACTTCACTAAAAAATCTGTACCGGTAATATATGCAGTCCCAAAGAAATAGCTCTTCATACAAAATAGAAAATCACTGCAATACTATATGCACCTGGACTACAAACTTGATTGAAGCCACCCTGTCAGATTACAGTCCAGATGTACCCAGAAGTGTTCTCGTATGCTACATGTACTTCAACACAATTATTGGTTTTATGGCTTTATTGCTAAGGAGCCCCTTTGAAGATTGTCACAAAAAAATTGGAACCAGAAAACTCATATCATAATTTAGCAACAATAATCATGGGGCACATGATGTATTGGATACACCTTGTAGAAATCCACCCAAGGTATATATGGACCCAACAAATTTTAAGTGGATCACTGCAGTATCCACAGTTTTGCAGAAAACTACATCAATATGCATGTATACATGTACACCAGTACATTTATATAAACCATGCTAGCATGCATGTCCTCTTCCTGATTATTAAGCTGCAAGAAGTTTTTGAACATTCATAAATCATGAAATGACAGTACTGGTGCCATGTACATGTAGAGAACAGCTTTGGTGGAGACAGAGTAGAGCTATGAAAGATACATAGACTTCAAAAATCTGTAACCAACATCATGAATATTGGAAATGACAGTGGCATAATCTTATAATTAACAACAATTCTGTCATGGTGATTTTATTGATTCCTTTGAATATATTTTCACCATTCATTAGTGTCTTTGGCCCTATTCAAGAAATATTACGATTTGGTTAATTCATTCAGGGTCAGAGCAGTTGCTCAGTTACATGTACACTATATAAGCTTGTCTTGAAAAGCTAATCTGAGATGACATTTATATTTGAAAATGATGACAATTAAACATAAGAAAAAACCAAAATAAAACAGACGAAAATAAGAATGAGTATATCATACTGTAATCTGGACTCATGACCATAATATACAATAAATGTTCATTCATTACTTACATACATGTATATCATTACCTGGCTATATTTCTTACTTTAAACTGTTGTCTGCATCCATTACATGTACTTCAATTAGCACATGAAAGCTTTGACCCTTTATTAACATTGAACAGACAAGAGGGTACACTTGCTCATACCACCGTGTACTTGCATAAAGCTGCACATACGTGTACATGTATGTACTTATTGAACTCCATGAAAACTTTCATTTTTTCCCCCAAATACTTCATCGAAAGTCCAAAGTCCGAACACAGTTTATTTTCAAACAACATAATTTCATTTTATATATCGACTCAGAACTGGCTTTCATTGACTAGTCTACAAGTAATGAAGCAATATTGTTACTACTAGCATTGATATTGCTGGGCTTGACATTTTTGAAAGGCTTTATTTATGAGAGAATTAACAATGCTGGTGGGCAAGTATGTGTCCAGATTATATGTCATTCCATGAGAATTCATATTTTACATATATTGCATAAAGCAGTCAGAAAAACTGGATGGAAAGCCAGAAATTTGCAAACAGCACGAGTTAAAAGCTGAGAGTAGACTTTTGGCTTTGCCACATGAAGCCTGAAATATATATGAAAATTAATGAAAATGGAAATGGAAGACAATTGCAGTGCCACCTGTTGAACAAATTGAAGTATTACTTTTACAAGTGCTCCTAAGCAATTAAGACTTCCTCTAAATAGCCAAAACAAATCTCTCTAAAAAGAAAAAAACAAAACAAACAAAAAAAAAATAAAAAAAACCCAAGGCCTAATGCCTTATGATGAAGCTTATTTTGAATGACTGAGAGGAGTACATTCATTTTGTTTTGCACTTACAATCTTTAGAATAATTGGTTTGTGTGGTTTTTGCATAGTAGTTTATTTAAAGATACTGCGACTGTGTTGCAGTTCCCACAATTTGAGCATAATATTATCAAAATCAGATGAAAAGTGACCAAGTTCAGGCTAGGTGAAAATTTCAGAGGGCCAAACGACCTTGACTTTTGACCTTTAAAGGTCACATTTAAGTTACAAAAACGTGCATGCTACAATAGCCACAACTTGAGCCCAATATGATGAAAATCGAAGGAAAATGACCAAGTTAGGTCCAGTTGAAAATTTCAGAGGGCTAAATTACCTTGACCTTTGACATTAGGAGGTCACATGTACATAATAAAAATTCGCATTGTCACAATACCTAAAATTTGAGCCCAACATGAACAGAATCCAATGAAAATTGTGGAGTTACAGCTAGATGAAATATTTAGCAGGCCAAATGATCTTTGCCTTTAGAGGGCACATATGAATTATAAAATGTGCAGTGTTACAATACCTACAATTTGAGTCCAACATGATTAAAACTGAATAAAAATTGATGGAGTTACATATGGCTAGATAAAAATTTTAAGGGACCAAATCATTACCTTTGACCTTTAGAGGTCACATATAAATCACAAAGTTGTGCAGCATTACAATTCTCATATATTTGAGTCCAACATGAAGGAATACAAATTGACCAGGTTCTAACTATATGAAGATTTCAGAGGGTCAAATGCCCTTGGCCTTTGAAGGTCACATATTAATTACACATATATGCATTAGTACATTCCCTACATTTTGAGCCCAACACAAAAAAAAAAAAATCAGATGAAAATTGACTGAGTTATAGCTGGTTGAAAATCTTAAGATGGCCAAATGATCTTGAACTTTAGAGGTCAAATTCTATGTACCGAAAATAGAAAATTCCTATATTTTGAGCCCAACATGATAAAAATCGGACACAAATTGACCGATTTATGGAATATTGGAAATCCTTAGATCATCAAATAACCTTGACCTTTAACCTTTCGAGGTCATATGTAAAATATGCCCAGTTGGACCTTGAGTTGGGCTATCAAATGAACTTAATGTGATCCATATCCGTTAGCAACTTTTCTGGTTATAGTCTGCAACGTGTACTCCATAAGTAGGTCCGAACACCTGCAAAATTTGTCACCATCACAGACTGAACACGCAGGATAACCTTTTACGTGTATTAGATAGGGTACAAAGATTGTCAATCATATTTCAAAAAGGTCATTGACAACTCTGAGTTATAACCTTCCTAATATTGACAAAAAATAAAAGCAGAAAAGTCATGATCTTGAAAAAAAAGGGCAAGGTGGCAAATCAAATATCGGGTGCAAAAGTTCAACTGGTTCACTGGTGTAATCCTGCTATAATGACAACTGGCAGGCCCCGGCCATCTCTGAGATTTCATGCTTACAAATTTGTTTGAGTGAAAAAAAAAGTGTTATTTTTTTCAAAATGCAATATGACCTTGACTTATTTACAAATTACATGATCTATATAGTTATATTCAGACCCCCGCTATCCATCACTTGAAAGTTACTCAAGTTATTTAAAAAAAAAAAAATACTTTCAAGATATGTCCTGATCTAAAAAGTTAGGTCAATGTCACTAACCAAATAGACATTGCAAAACTTCAGCGTAATACAGCCACTGTGGTGCAATAGTGGGCTTTGGTTTCTGAGAAAGAAAGAAAGAAAGAAGAGAGAGAGAGAGAGAGAGAGAGAGAGAGAGAGAGAGAGAGAGAGAGAGAGAGAGAGAGAGAGAGAGAGAGAGAGAGAGAGAGAGAGAGAGAGAGAGAGAGAGAGAGAGAGAGAGAGAGAGAGAGAGAGAGAGAGAGAGAGAGAGACAGAGACAGAGACAGAGAAAGAAAGAAAGAAAGAAAGAAAGAAAGAAAGAAAGAAAGAAAGAAAGAAAGAAAGAAAGAGTCAGCCAGCTTCATGTATGTGTGTGTTTTTGCACACCCAGTTTCCCAAATGAACATCATGATATGATCAAAAAAAAATATTGCAATCTATAAAAGCACAGACCTGTGTGCATCCACACCCGATTTTCATGAAAGATATTTGCACACCCAGATTCCCAAATCTTGCCTAACACTATGGGCAGAGGGAGACATAGGAAGAAATGATATGCTTCCGGCATCAACTTTCAATTCCCTCCAAAGCAGTACTGTCTGGGCTTTGTTGGACCTGTGCCAACATCAGAAATTTGGCAACCTTGAGAGTCATGATTCATAATATAACCAGCTGTATTATGCAACATCTTGCTGTAAACACGACACATGGTGCCACTTAATTCAACTATTAATTAGAATGTCGTTTCAACTTTGCCAACCCAATTTGTATACATTTTTGCCCCAGTAAATCTGAAAGGGTTTTAGGCAGTTTCAGTAAAAACTGGTTTTCATGAACCTCCTTCCTGAAAATGCAACAGATTCCCCTAAGTTGTTCCAGTTTGGTAAGAAATTTCACTTAAACCCCATTCATTTTCCATCACAGATTTGCAAATCATATGTACCCCGAGTTATTGTTGTCAAAACACTAAAGGTTGGGATCCATCACTGAGAAATATACAGTGAGCTTGACCTTAAACTGTCAAAAAGAACCATTTCTAGTGAATATCATTCATTATTACTTTCACTTGGACACAATATTTTTGAAGTTTTCGCACTGAAAGGCATCTGTTTGCATCTTATTATGTGTCCACCAACAGGTATCTTCTGCAATGCCTGATCCATTTGGGCTATTTACCAAATGTAGGAATCCAAAACAAAAGCTCCTTACAAAATGACTACCTGTTGGTATATAAATATACTTAAAGAAAATTGTATTGCCTGGCAATCATTTTTAATAATTCAAGAAACAACACAACCTAATAAAATAATACTACTTTCTGTCTGCAGAGGTCATTTGGTTCAGGACAGATTACTATGCTGTGAAGAGGCTCCATAGTTCAAAAAAAAAAAAAAAACCCACACACTCTGCAAAATACTGGCCAGTTTTTTTTACCAATAATGGGTACTGGAGCATCAATGTAGATGCCTCAAGCATAACTAATAAATTTATAGTTACATATTTGCAAGTTTTTTCATCAGATTTTACCTAAACAGTAAGAGATTGTTTGTGTCTGAGAGGGTTGAACAACACTTGGGCCTAATGGAATTACAGAGGCTCCAACGGATCTCGAAAGAGATGCGGGGTCCACTAGGTGGGACTGATAAAAATATAGATACAATAGCAGACAACATTGAGGCTTCTGTGTTAAAAGTTTGAACGATCCCCCTATCTACTGCATAAATAAAACTTGTTAAAACATGAAAGTGACAAGTCTGACTTGTCACTTTCATGTTTGAACAAGTTTTATTTATGCAGTAGATAGGGGGATCGTTCAAACTTTTAACACAGAAGCCTCAATGTTGTCTGCTATTGTATCTACACTAAACAGTAAGGATCCCCTGCAGAAAGTGTCCACTACAATGTAATACACTGAATTAGTGAAGCGGATCTCTTCACCAAAAACAGCAGCATGACTATTTGTACAAACCCAGTAGAGGTCCACCCCCAATGTACATCCCCATAGCTGCTAAGCTTGCCAAAGATGTGGCTAGCCATTTCCGAGCAGTTCAAACATGTAATGTGCTCATCTCATGCCTATCAAATCCCCCCTGCCCCCCCCCCCCAAATTTGGCAGGACTCTCTCACATTTTTGCTGTAAGTCTGAGCTTTATATAAACAAAAAAATTGGCCTACATTGTGCACACACACACCCACCCCCCCACCACCCCCCCACCCCCAATCCATTTACTTCTCTTTTGCTCTTTATCAAATATAAAATTGCCTTCATGGCAGTACAATATTAAAGTTCCCTTTTTCTTTGTCATGGGTTCTTTCCATGAATAGCAGGTCAAAAAAAAATAAAAAAAATAGTTGATCTTACTTTGCAACTCACATATAATGATGGGACATGTAGATACATGTAATATTAATACACACCTGGTCGTTGGTAATACCTTGTCCACAAACAAGAAGATGGCTTTTTCTGACGGCAACTGAATTCGCTTGCGTATAATCCACATGAACTGAGCCACAGAAATATCACTGGGCACAAGGAACTTCTTTTTGTCAATGTCCTGTATCTGTGAGGCGGGAGCCTTTTCAACTATCACCTGCAATCATGAAGAACATGGAGCATAAACATTATAAATACTTTGTTTCATTTATATGGTTCCATAAAAATTTGAATAAACTGCAGACAACAATGGAGGCTTCCTTTTTTTTAGCCTATTTCTTATTCTTATATTGCAAGACGGAGGTGACATACTATTCCTTTCAATTCTAATTGATGTGCTTTTGTCCAATATTTAAATGACAGCTACCCAATATGTTCAGGTGATGTTTGTGTATTAAAAGGCCATGTGATGTTTCATGTCAATTTATATATAGATTTGACAATTTTCCATGACTCACGTATGTAAACAAAATCATGTACAGTGCATGGATGACCATTGCATACATTCATGGAACATTTGAGGAGACCTAATTGTTTAATCATGTTAACACATCTTTCCCGGCATATGGTCTGAGGATCTGCATGCTGACTGAAAATGTTATGTGACAATGAGTCACTACATGTACAAAATTTGCCACCTTTCTCTGGTTGTTGCAACCTTGTACAAAATATTATATTATCAATAAGGAATGGTTCAACATTATCATCATTTTTGAGTTAGTACTTAGGGTATTAAATTTCATGACCCCCTCCTCCCCCCCCCCAAATTAGTACTTTAAAAATTATGATTTTCCAAAAAATATCTTAGCAAAATTGCACAAAACAGGCCAAACATTGACAACATTTTACATATTCTGTGAAAGTGTACAGACCTATTTAACCCCTTCCCCCCTTGTGTACTATAAGTACTAATACAAAAATGATGAAAATGTTGAACCATCCCTAAACATGTCCATGTTTGAATACTGTTTTCACAGAAATACAAACAAGCTATTCTCCTGGTCTTCATGTTGACAGAATGACCAAAGTCCATATCTGGGCTCGCGCTGGCCATTCGCCAATTCGCCACAGGTGAAAAAATAGTTGATCTGGCGAAAGAAAATTCGAATAAGTTCGCCAATTTGGCGAAGATAAAATTTTCCAGGACAGGTTTTGTTCTGCAACTTCTGGTCTATTCTGGTAAAAAAAATGGATGTGCATTATTGAAATAACGGAAAGAAAACTTTATTCAACTTCAAAGTGGACTTCAGAGAATAAGAAAATACATTCAGAGACATATAATATTACGTCTATTTGCTTTGCTCAGGCACAAATGAATCGATGTTCTTCTCTGTGAATCTCAAAATGGCTTTTTGGCTCGGCATGCGTAAACAAGCTGTCCAAAATACATACTTGATCAAGGTCATATATCGTGACTTCCAGCTCTCAGTTTAGGTCTTTATATTATAGGATTCCTTGTCAAAACATTGTATCTATCCACTAATGACCACAGACAGAGTTGTTATGATTCATAAATGCCTTGTAGTGAAGAAATTCATTGAAATAAACAAATGAAAAATTCGCGGGTTCCATGCTCTTTTTGATTGACCTTGACATTGGCACATGTGTAGTGTTCCTGCCATCTATTGACGAAAATGAAAAACGCTTGTGTTCCTTCAGATATGGGCAGCAAATTTGGTACATGTATTTTTATCTTTTACAGATTTTTAAATAACAAGCATTTGTTTGTTTTTGTTTTTTGTTTTTAATCAGAAGTTTGATACTTGAAGTTTATTTCTGTTACCATTGACTTAAAGGAAGTAATAATATTGATTCAAGCAGCCAGGATTTTTAAAACTGTATAGTATCTGCAGATTCTCAATAGATATTAGGCCTACCCATTGACAGGCCTGTTTAATGGTTTAGTATACCTACACAGTATTTTTTTTCTCTTTTGTCAACATGAACATAATGCAATATACACATATTTTCTTACTTTTTTATGTCTAATGTTTTAACATTGTTCATATTTTAATAACTCTTTACTACAAGCATTATTTACCACTGTCAACTCCAGTTATTTAAAACAAAAAGAAAGAAAGAAAAAAGGAAAGAAAAAACTATTCTGGAATGAGCTGATACGTTTCTTCCAAAAGAAAATTATTGAAAAGTTTCCTTTTAATATTTTATCTCTAAATTTAGCTATGATAAATATACCAGCAGTGATTTAAATATCTTTCTGTTGATTTAATTACTGATGATAATCAAAGTATCATAACCATTATCTGAACAAATTTTCATAAAATTGGCTCAAAAAGTGCATTTTTTTCAAAACTAGGATTATAAATTAAAATCATAATATAATTAAGTTCTGACATGTCTTGGTCACTAACCTTATCAGATGTCCAAGTTTCATAACTTCAAACTTTATTTTAGAAAAAAAAATGTAAATGTAAATGAAGAAAACTAAAGAAAATTTACTTCCTTTAATAACAATGCAAGTATGTATGGTTGTGTGTTTGACAAAATATTTTTAAGGTCTTTTAACAGGGCGGGCTGGGGGGGGGTGCGTTTTGACTTTAAATGTGTCAGATTTATTGGACTAAAATTTGGCTAAAGAAGATTCCATTTGGCTAAAAGAAATTTGTAGTTTTAGCCAGATTGGCTAAGGGGTAAAAATTCCTAGTGCTAGCCCAGCATATGATGTTGCACATGTAAGCATGAAATCATGTAGTAAAACAAATCAAAATATGAAACTGCAATTTATCACGCCAGTGTCAGTGTATTGACTTGGGTCTCTCTTATCTTCATGTTCTTTAAAGGCATACTTTACAACTTTATATGATTTAAAATATACCCCTTTCAACTTCAGTGTAATAAAGAAAGTCAAAGTGCAGTACAGCATATGATTTTTGGTCCGCATTGCTTGTATTGTTTTTTCTCATTGTCGCCAGTGACAACAATGCTAGTTTTGCCAGCATGATGCTTCATATGCTCGCATCGAGTTAAGTGTGGTCATTAGAAAAATGGCACAGTCTGGCAATGCACAAATTCATTTCCGGGTTCAAATGGCACAATGCTATGTGATGCCATCGGATGTCAACTGACTCAACACATGTGGCTTTGGCTACATTGAGCAAGAACATGCTCATCAGCTGATTTGCATAAAATTGACCCTCACCCAGCTTCATGCTGGCATCAGGGCCAACTGTGCACATGCACATAATCTGGTGGCAAGAAGGTGGTCTATATGTGCGCCTGAAAATGAATGGCAATCGCATAGTGCGACTGCCCAATACATTGCTAGCCTACCAAACATGTGATGCAAATTTGGCCAGCATTCTGGCTAGCACACAAAAATATTACTTCTATGCAAATACCACCTGCCAATGGCATGTCAACCTTGTCAATCGCACATGAAGTCTATGCTATAAATGTGAGCAAGCAACTTTATGGCTAGCCCGGTTAGACCAAAAGTTATGGGCTGTACTGTAGCCTTTTTCTGTTCAGGGCCAGAATTTCGGAAAATTTTGCAAGAATCTATTTGGATTTTTGTCAATTAGTTTTCTTTTTAAAGAAAGACAGCTTTAGGAGTGTTTACGAGAATGGATTCTCACCGTTCTTTCCTAAACAGTCTTTTGCAGTTTTTAATTATAATAAATCAGAATACAAAAAGGGAAACGTTTCTTACACAAACAAAATTATGACACACACACATATATATACAGATATATACACACATATAAAACAAAACTGTCCCAGAGCAGATTACATATGCAAGAAATAAAAGGCAAAAAATTTCAGGTGTTTTTGTGGGAAGACATTTTAATTTTACACACTGGTTCTGTGCCTTTTAATATTTCCTTACTTCTACAAAGGGATACTTAATTTTGTCCAACCAATTTCAGGTTTAAATAAAGATGATTTACTGCAAACCATTAGGGATGGTTCAACATTATCATCATTTTTGAATTAGTACTTAGGGTATTAAACTTCATGACCCCCCCCCCCCCCAAATTAGTACTTTAAAAATGATTTTCCACCAACAAAATCACAGCGAAATTGCACAAAACAGACCAAAAACTGACCATCATTTTTCCGCATTCTAAGAAAGTGTACAGACCCATTTACCCCTCTTCCCCTTGCATACTGCAAGTGCTAATTCAAAAATGATGAAAATATTGAACCATCCCTTGTATACAATTACTGTAAACTGCTTCAGGGCTAGAAAATAGCATCAGCCACCAGCCAAATGCTGGTAAAAATTCTGTCTGGCTAGCAGAGATTTTGCTTTGGCTGGTGTATTTTTGTCTCAACATATATATACATTTTGATTGTAAAGCTGAAATTAACACACTAAATACTTGGGTTTGTAAGCATTTTGGCTGGTGACCAAAAATGTCAATTTCAAGGTCTGTGCTTTATTTTCAGGTGTGTAAATTGGTAGGTAAACAATCTAGCCTCCCAGATTGGCTACTGCTGCTACACCAGAAAGGGTGACTGTAGTAGTGTAATTGAGATCAACATGTACATCAAGTAGCATCATGTGCACTTTACCTCCACGCACATCCCCTATTTACCATTTCATGTGCAATAAACATGAATACTCACTGGAATCCTGTCCGGATATTTAGATCTGATTTTTGTTGACTCTGACTTCCTCTGCTCTGTAAAATATAACAGGCACATGATTACTTGTATGTCCTCACTGGCTCCAATGCTGCTTCAAACAATTTTGTATAACAACACCATGTCAATATTGATGTTATCACATTATATTAGATCTACACAAATTAACATTACATATATAGATGTATAGTTTTCCTACAAAAAGCATGAGCATGCAAATGTGCTTGACAAGGCCAAGAAACACATCCTATCCATAACATGTATCTATTTATGTGTGCTGTCCCTTTCATATATAAATTCAACCATTTATATGCCATATAATCATGCTACTCTTCACTGTGCAATAGTAGCACTACTTAGGCCACGCAAAATTAATAAATAGTTTCTCAGGAACTTTTTTTTTGAGATGGAGAGGCAGGACGTTTTTTTTCTTAATTTTATTTTTCTCCTGAACAGATTATTTTGATGCATGGGCATTTCTTTTTTTTTTTTAATCAAGTTTTTTCTATCAATTGAACATAAACGTGAGTGGTTTGCCATAACATTTTAATATGAAATTGGTGCCAATTCAGAAAAGCACTTATTAAAGAGCTGTTTATACACGTCAGTATGTTTTGGAATGCTTTTATGCTCCAGGTTTTGACAGAACCGAATGAGATACCGTTTGGAAGTTTATTACGGATATTGTAGCAACAAAAATGGTATTGCCATAATCATGAACAGCCCAAAAAGATCTGAGGTGGGAACAAATAGCCACGCGGGAGGGCGGATTTTTGTTTTTATTTTCATCGATTTTTTGGAAAAAAAGAAGTGAGATGGGCCTTGAAAATCGATGCGGCAGTTCCTCAGAAACTATTTATTAATTTTTTATGGCCTTAGACTTAAGACACTGACTTGATCATACCTGCACACTTACATGTATTCTACCACAATACAATTTTCAAGCACTTCATACCAAAAATTTATTTACTTGTGCGGAAAAAACCAAAACGGTGCCACCTCGATGGGAACTATTTGTTAAATTCCCTCTTGTTGCACGGGGAACGATTAAGCCCTGCCCTGTCTACTTCTGGGATCAACATGTGCACGCCAACATCTAGTTTCTCACAATTCTAGGCACAGGAACGCCTAAATTTGTATTTTGATATATCAATCATGCATAGAAATGAGAATTAAATGTTCATACAGTGTATAATAATGAGGGTTGTTGGCATGTGTATTATGACCTTACGGTACCCAGGGTTGAGATGGGGATCACTGCCTAGAGGCACTGATGTGCCTCCCTGCCAACGTTGGCCAATGCCTCTCAACTCTGCATGCCACATGAACACAAATGACCCTCATCAAGTAACTATTGTTACACATACATGTAGAATGCATAAATGTCTGTTTTAATTTCTATAAAAAAATATGTATATATATATATATATATATATATA
Organism: Hermodice carunculata; assembly: GCA_964020975.1. Classification (NCBI taxonomy): domain Eukaryota; kingdom Metazoa; phylum Annelida; class Polychaeta; order Eunicida; family Amphinomidae; genus Hermodice; species Hermodice carunculata. The sequence goes on along the minus strand of OZ026624.1, from coordinate 45,277,336 downwards.
TATATATATATATATATATATATGTCACTTGACAGCCTGACATGTCAACAAGATAACATGAATGTTCTGTTTGTTAGCACACTGAAGCCATTTCAGCATTCTGATGACATTATACTGCCTATCTGTTAATGGTTGACCTGTAGCAATATACATACCTAATACATGTATATGCTTTTTCAGACATTTGCTTTTGCCATGGCTGAGCACATTTTGATTGTTGTTCAGTTAATCATCACATTGACAAACATAACAAACTTTATCATGTTTATGATCCTGACCAGTTTTCAATTTATACAGTTTTGGTCATATATGTACATACTATTTTCTGAGAATCCTCTGAAGAATTACAACCATACATCAAAATGGACTTTATTAAAGTACCTGATACATCACCAGATAAGTATTTTGTTTTTAACATCTGGGTTGGTTAGATCTTGGTGATGTTTGATGTGACCTTTGTCTATATAGACTGCAACTTGTGGTAAGCTGCTTTTAAGCGAGTGGTTAGAGGCAGGAAATCATAAAATCTTTGATGTTACCATGCATATCCTAAAATCTGTTAAACAGTTGCGCTTTTGTGTGCAACACTATCAGAAAATAGTACAGGATTTCCAAACTCTACTCTACAGTTTCCCTTTACGTGAATACATGCATCAAAATGGAGTCCAAATTATCTGGTTGCCCACAGGGCAGGTGCTTTGAGATTTTAACTACTGTAGCCCTGATTGGGAATTTAACATGTCCAAGACTAGTTGACATGCAAACTGTGGAGCCCTGATTTTGAGGTTCAGATCTAGGGCCTCCACAACAATCACCTAATGTGTGACTTGGAAATTTTTTTATGCCTACTTGTTGATCCTGTCTATATTCAATGGTGTAACTTTATCCTGCATTTTTCAACAATTTCATCTTCAGAGCTGTGAAATATACTAATCACTTTGTGGATGGAGCACCATATCTGTCATGTTTGCTACTGTTTTGTTGATGGTCTGCTTGCATGTAAAAAGGAGGCTGCTCCAGATACATGTACATGGCACTGAATGACATTGATATTCAGCCATTAATATTTTTCCACTTGCTTATCATCATCAAAAGACACATGCTTGCACTTGATGATGGTACATATGTAAGGAAACAATAGAAAGACACAGCATGTGTTGATGAAAGTAGATACAGAAGTCCCTGTCTTGAGAACCCACCTCAAGGGCAGGTGCAAAAGTGACATTTCGACACAGGTGCTCTCTCATTATAGGTACAATAACATGGACAGGATAGCAGCAGGGATCTGCCAAAAGTGGTCTTTCAAGCCAGGCAGTCTGTCATTGGAGTGGCCGCTCAAAACATGGACCTCTGTACAAAATGTGCTAAAATGCCTGACTGGTTTTGCCTGTGGCTGGACGAATCAGAGGCGAGTGAATTCTGCTCAACCCTGAAGTAAAGGTAAATATTTACTAGTTACAGGGAGTTGGCCTTGATCTGTTTCAACTCTGTTCTATGTTTCAACAGAAACTGACAAAATGCTGCATTAGAAACGTCGGCCTTTCAAAGGACAGGATAACATGACCATGGGTATGGACAATGCAACATACATGTAGGGATATGGCACACCAATTGACCAATCATGGTAGTGCACTTTTAACAATCACAGGATAAAATTCCTTACACCGGCGAGGCCTATGCCATCTTGTCCATTTTCATTATGTTTCTTTTATTTTTATTTTGTGTCCATGTTGATCTGGTTTCTAACAGGTTGAGACAACGAAAGTCATAAAATATGCCACCTAATTATACAGTGAGCTCCCTCTTGTATGAAAGGCCACCCCAAGTGTACCAAAAATGTGGCCCAATATATAATTAGGCTTTTCTTTAAGGAGATCAAAATACCATACTTTGATGTATCCACAGGCGGCCTCTCATCAGAGAAAACCACTGCACCACTATAATTTTTTTAAATGTGGAGCTCACGCATATTATTGTGGACTAAAATTACTATAGATGGTATCATACACAATGGCTATCTACATTTTACCAAGTCACTCTGTGTTGTTGTATACTTCAGCATGTCTATAGCTATGTGCACGGATGATCAGTCACCTGTCACTATTTTTTCATCTTTACATAAAAAGTATTAAAATTAGCCCACAAATGTGTGCAGCATGTGTGTGCATTTTGGAAATACATGTAGCATTATCCATCAATTCTCAACATATGTAAATTGTAATTTTTTGTTGTAATAGCTGGGTAAGCAACAGGTTGTGTTATCAGAACTATAATTGTGTTAGTGTTATACGTGAAAAAATGGAATTATTATTATTGGTGGTAGAGAAAATTTATTGTTCATATTGAAGTGAGGAAGACCTAAATATGGAACACTCTATGCTACTGAGTAAACTCTGAAAGAATGTACATTGTAACTGCAAAACAAACATGAATGCAAAGATCTCACAAGACCTAATTTAAGCCACAGCGCCAAACTTATTTATAGAATTGGCTTCTGCTGGTAAGAATTTTGGTATTTGTGTGTACACATGTACATACAGCACATTCAATGAATTTGACTTCCTGTGGCTCATATCCACACGTTTTGTTCACTATTCCTCTTTCTCCTTAAGTTGGTGTGGGATGTTTCTCTGTCTAAAGTTAATAGATGGGAAAAATAAACTGGTTGTGTCACATTTATCTCGCCCGTTTTGGAAAGTTCATTGGAGAACAGCATCCCTATTTGTTTGTTTCAATGCATTGCTCGGCAGTCATCTGAAATGGAAGTACTGTTCAGTTCTTGTTGGCAGCCTGAATCAAGTACCATTTTTGGATCGATGACCTGTTATCTCAAATGAGTTTCCAAATATGGATATTATTGTTAAATTGGACTGATTTATACAATGGAAATCCCACGGTACCAACCATTTCAGACATTTGTAAACAAACATGGCCCTAAACCACTGAAGGATTGGCAACAGTCATGGCCTCTTTCGTCAGCCATGGACTAACCTTGTCATTACTTCATGGGTCTACTTGATAACCAATAAATTCACTTGGTATGTTATAGGCCTACATATTCAGGACAGGCATTCTCATCTGGTTTCTTTTCCCAATCTCTTTCTAAAGGGACAGATCTATCATTCTTAAATGACAAAGTGATTTGTTACTTAGATGGATGGGTATAGGCCTATAACACTATCGCACATAAGAAGTTGGGGCTGACGGGGATGGTGGTGGAAACCAAATGAATAGAAAATATTGCATTATAGGCCTACATTACATAAACAGGCCCAATCACAGCAGACGAAATGTCATTCCACTCTGGACAGTGATGCTGCCCATAATGGAAAGCATCAGTGTTACTTCACTTACTTTAACAATATTCTGAATTTTTTTGTTTTTCATCTTGAACACCTTAAAGCTTTTTTGTCTGTTTAAATTACAACATCTAATATTTGTGGGTAACATCTAATTTGGATAACTTTCTTTAGGAATGAACTAAGTTTGATGGTTTTTCCTTTCATCAGCCGAGTGAAAGAGACAAGAAAAATATCAGAATTACTAACATTGGGCAAAAGTAACATTTACACAAATCACACTGAGTACATCATTGTTATTCCCAGTGAAAACATACATTTTTAATTGTCATTTTTAACCAGTTTCACTTTAAAGTATAATACTGTATATTAAAAATTCAGTTTTTTAACTCCCATTTGTGTTATATGGTGTAGGCCTGTTGATGTCACAGTGACCAGTAAAACTCTGAAACAAGCAAGTGGTGGTAAAGCTCATTTGCGTACTATCATAAAGAATGTGTGTATAAAACCATTTCTTTTGGGGTATATAAAATTGTCTTGCATACATGTATATTATAAACATTGTTGTTTGATTTAGTGCTGAAGAAGTCATGGCTTTTTTCCCAAATTTTACACTCAGTGAAGAGTAAACCTGAAACGACCTAGTGGTGATAAAAATATTCAGCTGAACTCAAGTTATTAATCACGTGTTTGAAGCCATTCATTTTTTCAGTATTAAAATGGTCTTTTACTCATTATAAAGTGGTGTTTTCCTTGTTATTGGCAACAAAGGAATTTACAGATTTAGGATGGGTGAGTTTAGCACCACGTTTGGAAAACCTGGTATTATGGGAATGAAAAGCAGAAGCTAATGTTAACTGATTCTCTAAATACTGTGATGTCTTTCTAAGTGTGAGAAAGATGAAAATGACATGTTCCCAGCCTAGCTGGTGCTGAACCAAACTCCGAATGAAATTTCATGGACCATGCCACATGGTTTGCTATGGTTACTTATGATTATGCTATATTTTCCTCTTTTGTGACCCTCTGATAACCGGGCAGATTCTTTGCAATGAGAGAATAATATCGCCTGAGATGGGCAATCATGTGCGTGTGGTTTTCAAAGGGGCTCCGTGACTCCGTCCACGATACAGCCCCGTCAGGCGTCTGCAGGCTCCCTCCTCCACTGCATCAGCTGAAACTGACACTGACAGGCTGGAATTGTTCGTTTCCTGAATCCTGGAAGGAATTTGCCTGAACTGTTCAACAAAATTTTTCGCTTACTGCAAAACCAATAGTACCTACCAAATGTATTTTCTTCCTTGAATTTGAACTTCATGTTTACAGTTCTGCAAATGCCTGGTTACTTGTATGATCCGTCGGTCCAGTGGTTGTCTTGTTTATAAATATCAAGTCGTTTCAGCCTCACAAGACAATGACGTCATTTCTGTTAGTCAGCGAGAAATCACGAGATTGAAGCTTATCACCTGCGAAAAATGTTTATTTTGGGACTGATAAAAAGAGCCGCCCAAGCTGCGTCAATTTCACACAAAATACCTACCTAAAACGTTAATGTTACTCCTTTACAGTCGGCATGCTGATATTGATCAAGTTACAGAAAGTTATACACGCTCTGTTCTATTTTCATTTTTGTTCTATTAGGTAAGGCTAAGCCTAAGAGGAATCACTGTGCGCCACTGACAGTGGCACTGTCTGCTAGGGTTGTGACAATGGTGAGAGAAACATATCGCAGAACTCCCGATACGATAGGTCCGTATAAAACAACATTATTCATACAGACAGGCTGTTAAGAAAAAAAATCTTTTGTCAACAGACTGAGTCATTTCATGGACCTATGATCGGCTTGTAGGTCCATGGGTATATATATCAAGTTTTCATTGGTTCAAGAGTTACCTTTCTGACAGGAAACAGATTGCTTGTATCAATGGAAACTTGTCCCAACCCATGGCGATTGGTACTGGCGTTCCCCAAGGGTCAATTCTTGGCCCCCTCTTGTTTATTCTTTATGTAAATGATCTAAGTGTCTCCCTCAAAAAATCTAAAGTCAATTTATATGCAGATGACACTCTGTTTTATTATGCTGACAAATCCAAAGATGTTGTCTCCACTGTATTACAGCAAGAGCTGATCCAAGTAGCTGACTGGTTGCATGCAAATAAATTAAGTCTATACCTTGGAAAAACAACTTGTATGCTCATTTGCAGCAATCACAAGAGAAATTCCATCAACTCAACCCTTGATCTATCACTCAATGATCAAGCTATCTCCCAATAAGAGGCTTGTAAGTACTTGGGTGTAACGCTTGATCAGGAAGTGAAATTTGATAAGCAGGTTGATGAGGTTGTTACAAAAAAAAAAAGAGAGCTCTTGGTATTTTTAGCAGAGCTGCAAATTTTCTTTGTGCAGACTCCAAAATTACCATGTACAACACCTTGATGTTACCTCATTTTGATTATTGTAGCACAGTCTGGGGTAGCAATCTGAAGAAAGCTGACATTGTACGCCTCCAACGACTACACTGTCTACAGAACAGGGCAATGAGAATAATGTTACAATGACACCATATTAAGGACGCACATCCTCGACATGCTGAGGACCCTGAAATGGATGAGTGTCAAACAGAGATTGTTCTACAATCTCTGTATTTTTCTTTGGAAAATGGTTAATAACGAAGTCCCACCTTATTTACAAAATATCTTTACTCCAGTGACCGAAGTCCATTCTTATCAAACAAGAGCATCCACTTCCTCAAAATTTTTCCAGGCAAGGTGTTCCCCTAAAACTCGAGCTCTTTCTTTTATTGGTACCAAATTTTGGAATGAACTACCTCAGCATGTCCGGGATTCACGATCTCTGTTTAGTTTTAAAAAAGTTGTATACAATTCATTTTTGATCACGTAGAGGCTTTCTGATCAATGATCTTTTTTATCACTGATTGTTTTATCAGACTTTTTGCTCTCGACTGATCGTAATGTCTTATAAACTCAATGTATTTGATTTTTAGGGTTCTTGATTTACTATCTTTTAATTCACCTGGTGCACCTCTCATCTACCCATAATCATCTGGTTTTTACTCTTTAAATGACTTGGTCATATAATTTTAATTGTTATGGCATCCATACCTCGACAGTCATGTACTGATCTTGGATTGCAATAAACTTGTCAACTTGTCAAGTGAGAAATGGAAGTGTGAAAGCGAACATATTAGCCCTCTTTTACAGGTTAGTAATTTTTATGCAAAAATACTTCTCCTTGTAATTTTTTACCATTTTGCAAGATCCAGAAACAAGGATGATAAGCATGAATTCTGCAGATACACTCAAGGTTGCGATAATATAATATAATATATTTGAAAAATGTTTAAATATCAGTTTAGCTTTCTCTTTGATGACGTGCAACAAATTTGCAAAAAAATTGGCCTAAATGCAGTCTACAACACGGCACGCTGCATACAAACGGTACCAAACGAATACTGACTTTTTTGGGGGTGGGGGGGGGGTGGGGGGATTTATTTTTGTTGAAGGGGCGTCGTTTGTGTGTTTGTTTGTTTGTTTGTTTTGTTGGTTTTTTTTTTGTTTTTGTTTTTGGTTTTTTTTTTTTGTTTGTTTTTTTTTTTTGTTTTACTTTGTTTTTTGTTTTTTTTGTTTGTTTTGTTTTGTTTTCTTGTTTGTTCTTGTTCTTTGTTTTATTTTTATTTCTGGTTTTTCGTTTTGTTTTTTATTCTTTTGTTTGTGATCTTTGTGTGTGTTTTGTTTTTGGTATAGTATTTCTCAACATTAACAAGACGAGCGGATTAGCGATGAGAATCATATTGAAAGTTTTTTAAGTGCATAAACAAACCCTAAACTTGGCACCCATAGTGTTCTCAAAAAACGTTTGCGTACCGTGTACGGGGCCCACAAAAAGTCCCTTTTCTTCAAAGTCCCAAACCCCATTCCAAGTGATTATCAGCTAGGTGCCCGTTCAGTGATTGGGCAGTGGTGAAGATGTCAGCTGGAGTTGCCACTTGTCCCTCATCATCAAGGACAGTCCCTGCATGAAATTAGCCGAATTTGACCATTTTACGGTATTTGTCCGGCATTGAAGCTGAGCAGTTTCTTAGATATTCTTTGTTAAATATGTTAGTCCCTGATGATCTTCACATGCAAGGACTCGGTCCCCTACGCCATGCGCTGCCGGCTTTTTGGACCGAGGCGTTAATTGAAGTTGTGAATATATATATGGTATACCTGTTATTTTTCATTTCGACAGAAACTTGAAAATTACGAACTGGTAATTAACATTACAATTACCAGTTCGTAATTATCAACTTTTTATAATTTAAGCTCCATGATTATTATGCCAAAACACGAAATTTATTCTTGGTGAAATTACATTTGTGTATACATATGTATAAATTTTAACGCCTCAACAGTATATTCGCCGTATGCATATTAGACTCATATTAATTTCCCGCCACAAAGCACGGGTTTGATGCCAGGTTATCACGGGAGGGGGGGGGGGGCGGGCGGGTCATGTCACTGTCACAGACAGGGCCACATATTCATTTCTCACAAAATTAGCGTTTTTGAGAAATTTAAGTTCACAAATGCCAAGCTGGTATTCATCTAGTACTTCCTGAGCCATATATAGAGAAAAATTTCCATCTGCCTTTAATGAATATTCTTTATTTCCAAAATATTAGTAACATCCCGCTTGTCACAACAGGAACCGACCCGTATCTTGCCATATCCCGCCAAGCGAGACTGGGCAATCAGGTATGCAGTAGTGTCGGGAAATTAATCTGCGTATCTCCTTTACCATAGCTGCTTATTCCGTAGGCCTACAACATGTATGCAGTTTAACAGTTGTAACATAGGATGGCGGGCCAGCGAAGTACATGCACACACCCCAGACGCTCAACTATCCCGAATGTTTAGTACATCCGATTGGGATGTGTACTCAACTGAATACAGGTGCGCAGATCTTGCTTTTTTTGTGCTACCGGAAAAGTGGTTGATTGACTTAGGCGTGAGGGCGCTCCATTTGAACAAGGGTCCTTCACTCTTTACACCACAGGCGAGCAATACACATGGATTATGCCACTGACTGAAAGAAGTGTAAGCATGATTTCAGTAATGCGACTCATTGCTGAAACAACATGTGCCGGCACAGATTTATTTCTTTCTTTCTTTCTTTCTTTCTTTCTTTCTTTCTCTCTCTCTCTCTCCCTCTCTCTCTCTCTCTCTCTCTCTCTCTCTCTCTCTCTCTCTCTCTCTCTATCCTTACCAGTAATTTTGTGGGGTTTTTTCTCCGACACTATTACATTTGGAAATTCCAAGCTCCCCATGATTTTGGCTCCAGACATGAAGTCATGTCTTTTTGTGAAGAGGGGTGGCGATGATTTTGAAAATTATGCAAATGAGGGCCATTTGAAAATTAAATCTTGAATATCCTCAAAACTATTATAGGGTGCAGGTAACCAATCCAACTTCAATTTATAGGTTTGTAACACTCCACATTTTCGTAATTTACATGTGACCTGTAAGGATCAAGGTCAGTGGGGCTTTTTAAATTTTCATGCAGCCATAATCTATCAATTTTCATCCAATGTTGACCATGTCGGACCCAAATTGTAGGTATTACAATACAGCATATCTTTCTAATTTACATGTGACCTCTAAGGGTTAAAGGTCAAGGTCATTTGAATCTTTGAAAGTTTGATCCAGCCATAACTCAATTTTCATCCAATTTTAATCAGGTTGGACTCAACTTGTAGGTGTTGCAACTTTGTCAAATTTCATCTGATTTGGTTCATGTACGTTGGGCTTAAATTGCAGATACTCTAACACTGTATGTTTTTGTAATCTACATTTAAACTCTCAATGTCAAAGATAAAATTTATTCGTATCTTTGATATTTTCATCTAGCTATATTTACAACTTTTGAAGGCACACATACATATTTGATTTGAATCAAATCTTCTTTTCTAGTTTTAATTTTTTTCCAGCAACCACACTTTATTCTCTCGTATCGTTTAAAATTTCGAAATTGTTTGAAACTTGGTAAAATATGAATTTATTCTAATCCTGGTGATGACCTTTCGAAAGGGCGCCCACATCTACCTGATAATGGTCTGTGAAATGACAGACAGAGAGAGAGAGAGAGAGAGAGAGAGAGAGAGAGAGAGAGAGAGAGAGAGAGAGAGAGAGAGAGAGAGAGAGAGAGAGAGAGAGAGAGAGAGAGAGAGAGAGAGAGAGAGAGAGAGAGAGAGAGAGAGAGAGAGAGAGAGAGAGAGAGAGAGAGAGAGAGAGAGATTCAGTTCCGGCACGTAGTCCTGCTGCTCTCAACTCAAAATATGTCTCAAATACTTTGGAGCCCTCTCGCAATTGCGCATCCGTGACGCTATAGCTTCAGATGAAGTTGGTTTTTTTTTTATCCCTCTCTTCCTTATGGTAGGGACTCAATTGTCTTTCAAATGCTGACGTGGACGGTGCATCTGCCACTTCCCTGGGGAGGCCGTTCCAGCTGTTCACTACCCTGTTGATAATGAAGAACTTGCGGATGTCAGTTCTGCAGTGCATCTTCTGCAATTTGTAATTTTGGCCTCTAAGAGTTCTACTGGGGTGGGCAAAAAACTTCTGTGGGTCGGTCTTGTAGGAGCTATGTAGGAATTTGTATGTCTCACACATGTCAATGTGAGTTCTGCGCGTTTGCACAGACTGAAATTTTTTACTTTGTTGTTCGCTACATAGTTTTAGGCGCCTGTCCTGTACTGATTCTAAGGATTTTATATCTTGGTTATGCCATAGGCTCCACACAAGAGCCCTATATTCTGATATCGGTCTTATTATAGTTTTGTATAATGTGCTTATTTTCGTTTCTGTGAGGTTGGTGAAGCACCTTTTGATTGTACCAATTCTCTGATTTGCTTTTTTGATGATAGAGTTAATGTGGGATTTGGGATGGAGGTTGTCAGAAATGATAATGCCAAGGTCTTTTTGATGTTTTGTTCGCTGTAGTATTTTATTGCTGAGTGTATAAATATAGTTGAGAGACTCTTTTATTTTTAGGACATAGCATTTGGTTGTGTTAAAATTTGGTAGCCACTGCTTTGACCAGCTGGATAGAGTGCTTCGGTCTTACTGTAGAAGATCACAGTCTGCTTCAGTTTTAATTTCTTTATAGACTTTGGTGTCGTCTGCGAACATTTTGGCTGTGGGTACTGTTATTTCGGGGATATAATTTACATAAATGAGGAATAAGATCGGGCCAAGAATAGAGCCTTGATCTGAGGGACCCCGCTTGGGACCTCACGCCATCCCGACCCTCCATTTCTAAGTAGTACTCTCTGTCACCTATTTGAGAGGAAATTTTGTATCCATGCAAATGTTTTGCCTCTGACCCCTACCTGATGTAATTTATGTATTAACCTCATGTGAGGGACAGAGTCAAAGGCTCTAGAAAAATCCAGGTACATATGATCTCTGTTTGGCTTGACCTGTTCAAGTTCTCTGTCCAATCGTTGAGGCATTCTACCAATTGAGTAACACTTGAGCAGTTCTTTCGAAATCCGTGCTGGTCACAGCTGAAAGTATTGTTGGCATTGATGATACCCAGGAGGTTGTCTAGGATAATTCTTTCCAGGATTTACTGGTTACAGTGCGGCTGCCCTTTTTGTGTAGTGGTGTTATGTTGCTGTCTCTCCAGTCCTGTGGTAGCTGGCCACTGTTAATGGACTCGGTGAAGAGTATACTTAGGTGTACCTTAAGGTTGAGACAGTTTTTTGTTATAATGCTGACGTTTAGTCCATCTAGGCCATAGGCTTTGTGTAATTAATAAAAATAATTACATCTCCTCTTCACATTCTCGATGAAGTTGCCTTTATACCAATTTCTTACACGTTTTGCCCTCTTTTACCCTCTCTTTCCAACCATTTTCGTTAATTCGCCCAGACTCCTCCTCCTCCTCCCTTTTGTCTTCAAGTTCAAGTTCTTTTATTTACCCTCGGTTTTTGGTTAACAAATTACATAAAGCTGACAGCTATTATCACCGAGTCATCAGGTAAAGAATACAATGAAATATACATAGAATTAAAAGAAACCTTGATGTCATGCAACAACAAACTGGGATGATACTTAGTGAGACGATAGTAGATAAATAAGTATATGCAGACCTTTATTTACAAAAAAAAAGAAGGTTTGTCCAATATAGTATTTGAGAAACCACTCAAGGGTTCAATATCTGAATATAAGTGACAATAATAACTATGATGTCTAATATGAGTAAACAATAATAGAGCAAAATTAATGACCACTGTTCGCGCAGAAATATACAGCTTATCGTAATTGAATTTCATCCTATTACACACACAACGTACACTTACACACAAGTCCAGTCCATCCTCTTACTGCCTGTGTGAACTCCTTTATTCATTGTTTTAATTCAAATAAGGCGGTCATACCCAAAGTATAAGCCATTAAAATCTTGATGAGTTTTTGCCAAATTTAATTGTATTATATCTGCGGAGATTTAAATTTAGAAATGAACCAGTTCCGTATCGTATCGATAGTTTCTGTATTAAACTATTTAGGTTTTACCAGGATGATCAGAAAAAGATGTAACATTACAACGGTATCATCATCATCATCATCATCATCATCATCATCATCATCATCATCATCATCATCATCATCATCAACATCATCAACCTATGATAATGATGATTCGTACCCAAAATATTTTCATGCGGGAAATGTTGAATTCAAAAGGTATCTCGTAAACACTGATATAAACGTATATGTGCAGTCAGGATTAGTATCCCTGAGCCTTGGTCGGTAAAGGGCCTCGACTGTGAAAAATGACAAAGTTCCTCATTACGCGCAACTATACCGCGCGTACTAGTCAATATTGACGGTAACCTTGCTAGACACGCAACGTGCTTGGTATGTTGGGAAAATGGCTGACCAGGAAAATGGAGCATTCCCGAACAGGGTTGTAGAGAATTATCTTCCAGCGGGATCAGATAGGTTTGTATTTAAAAAAACACGTAAAAATTTATTGCTGCAAAATGTCGTGATTAATTTGAGACATTATATATTGTAGTGAGTCAAACAAATTAGATGGAAGATCGATTTTCCTGTGCGTGTGTTCAGCCGCTGAGCATGTTTAGAACGAGAGAGCAACATACGACAGCAGGACGGACGCCTTGCCTGCGCAGGATTCTGTACTGAAGCCTTGGCTTGTAACCTGATGGGACATTGTCCTAGATGGGTTTTCCTGCGACTGAAGATGTCTTCGAGAGAGTCATCTAGGTTTAAGTGGGATAGCTTTTAAAGCTGTTCAGTGCCAGGTTGTTTCTCTTGATAAATGATAGAATCTTGAAACCCGATCAGTCAAGCCTGTTCAGCGTGCAAGCAAGTCTTGCACTTGCGCCAGAGAATTAATGTGCGAACAACTAGCATCGTAAAAAGTTATTTTGTACCTAAGTTATTATTGTTAGTTACTTTTAATGTATTTTTGTGGAATCGGATAGAATCAGTCAATCAAGCTTGCACAGCATGAATCCCAAATAGGGCCTATGGTGACTGTGGTCTTGTGCATATTCTATTGTGCATAGGGTTCAACGATTTTTCAAAAATCACTTGTCCGCAGGCCAGGTAGATTTCAAAATTTTTGCAGACAAAATCCACTTGCCCATATGCAAAATCCGCTTGTCCAATTGTAACTTAATACTAATATGTAAACGACTACCAGTCACTGTAAAAGTGAGCACAGCCTTATAAGGGGCCATCTGTAAAGCTCAGCATATATAGCGCTGCGGTACCTTATTCTACTCTCCTTTCTAAAATATTGCCATAAGTCCGCCAAGCCCATACATTTTCTTGGAGATATTAATCTTATATTTTCATTATGTGAAGAAAAAAAATCATCATTTTTTCGTTATTTGTGGTGATAAATGATATATTACAAAAGGGTCCACTTCAGAGGTTTTCTGGGCCTACAAACTATAGTATTCAACATGACATCTTCAAATTTGGGAAAATAAAACTTTGATGTGATGTCTTGGAATGGTTTAAATGTTTTTTCTTTAAAAGCAAAAGGAACGATTTTTTAAGATTTGTAAAGAGGTTCTGTTTCAATTTTCCTCTTTGTGTAATTCAACATTGAAACCCCCCCCCCCCCCCCCCCCCCCGCAAAATATAAAAATATCTACAAATGCCACATATCGTTCCTAGACAAGAACGTATATTTTCAAGAGCTTTTTATTTCATGAAATTGGATAAACCATTTACCAGAAATCTGTTGAAAACCTCAGAGAAGTCTGACAAAAATTAGAATTGTGAGAAAATGCAATTTAGGTCTAATTGGCTCTCTGGCAGCGGTAAACTGGCCATTGTGGAAAAAGTACTCACTCTCTCTGATTGATACTTGTCTCGTGAGAGACTCTTATAATACGATACTTTTGATGTGTTGTCATGAAAATGTATCTTTTAAATCCATGTTTAAAAAGGAATCTTAGAACTTTTTCCAGGAGAATATCACAAAGATGTGGCTGGTCTAATAGCTGGTTTCAGTCGCTAAAATAACAGATTAGGAGTGCCCATTGTTCTCTCCCTAGCCCACTGGCCCATTGTTCTCCCAACCTGTGACCAGCTTGATCACTTCCCATTGCCAAGCAGACCCAAGTCTGACTGACAGCTCATTTACATTCTGTTGTAAATACAAAACCATGTGGGTGTTTGGCCAAAAACCATGATTTTTTAGCTCCAAAAATTCTATAAAAATTGACATTTGTCAAACTCAACATTCAGCCGTATTGTAGATTGGTAGCTTTCCTATTCTGCAAAAAAAACCCCAATTCTTGATTTTCTAAAATTTATACTGCAAAATAGCCTTACAGACGGCCCATTAATCGTTATGGCATATACAGTGAAACCTCATTATATGAACACTCAGATATCCAACATATTCAATATAATTACACAAATTTTCATGGGAAGATGTTACTCTGTTGTTTGATTCATTTATCTGACATACTCAGTTATCTGACGCATTTCTTAGGGAACAGATGGTGTCATTATTGAGTTTTCACCCTATATGTATATATATGAGAAGACTAGGCAAGTGTTGATAAGAACAGATACATGGTGTGCCAAATAAGCCTGACGCGTATATATATGTATACATATATATTTGTGCGTTTATACACACATTTATAACTATATACTGTAACAATACCAACACAGGGACGGACCTAAGCCTTAAAGTATTTGTAGCCAAATGGTTAAAAAACCAATTGCTGGAGAATCATACAAGATTCTTCTATAAATCATGAAAAAATAAATTAGCCCTTTACGAATTTGTTTAGCCAACTCAAAAAACCATGAGCATTAGCTTGACTAATGATGCCAGCAGTCCTTGAAGCTGAAAAAAATTACTTTATCTCTTCTATCTATCTGTCTGTCTGTCTATCTATCTGTCTTATCTATCTATCTATCTATCTATCTATCTATCTATCTGTGTGTGTGTGTATATATATATATATATATATATTTATATATGTATCAGGGCTCTACAATTTTTGTAAAAATACAGGGCTTCAAGACATTAAAGCAAGCCCGATAGTCTGGGGCTAGTAAATTTAATTTTCGGGCTAGCAAATGTTAATAAGGCCTAGCCCGATCGGACAAGTGCATTTTTTCGATCGGGTACCTAGTTCAGTTTGTTCATATGCCAACTCACGAGTCATATTCTCGCTGGGCACAGCGCGGAAGTGGCAACTCCGGAAGCAGCAGCTTTCCGTCTGTTTCCAAGTCTGCCACGTGACTGTCGATGTACGTGTATTCCGAACAGCCGTGGGACAAGTAAATTTCTGGTGGGGGCTAGTAAAATTTGCTGGCCGCTAGCCCAGGGACTAGTGGCCAAAATCCTTAATGTCAAGGCCTGAAATAACTTGTCCAAATATAACTTGATGGTAATAGTGTAAACAAAATTTTTTTCATCTTTCCAAAGACAACGACCAAGACAAACCATTCACTGTTGATAGCTGTAGCTGAAATCATGGTAAAATGTGACTTATTTTTGCAAATTTGCAAATGACAAGAAGTGGCAAATCGGGGTAAATAGTTTGTGCAGGCTGTGGTCTATGGATTGATGAAGAAAAAATTGTTTACACCATCAAATCATATTAGGACAAGTGGATTTAGAAATCAACTTGTCCAGGGGACAATTGATTAATTGAAATTTTTTACTGGGTAGAACATAAAACATACAAAACCAACTGTATGTGCATATGTGACTCTATTTCGTGACAGAAAATAAATGACCGTGCATTATTGACAAGGTGAGAACATTATTTAGTTATACAAAATGGTGTCCCCCATGGACCAGAATCTCAGGCTCGAGAAATTGACCTTGATTTGTATTCATCTCTAAGCGGAATACTTAATTCAGGGACATAGGTTTCAAAATATAAATGTCCATGATGGCATATCCAATTATACAGTGTAGATTTTTAGAATGTGCGCTAGCTGATTGCTGATATAATCCTAGGTTATATAGGACTTTCATTGTTGCAAAGGGGGGACAGTCACAGATCATGGTATGATTTTTCTGTGTGATAAGTACAGAGCCTGTATCTCATGGGCTGCGACTGTTGGTGACAAATTGCGTACGACATTCACCAGGGAGTTTCCCAAAATGTTTTGAACTGTTTGCAGGGGTTCTCAATTTCTTTGCCTTAGTCACAGGGCTGCGCTGTTGCATCACTAGAACTTTGAACATGTTATAAATGTGTGACAAATTTTCTCTCAAAATAGCCAAAGAGACGTTGCAGATGTCTAAAACACGTCTGGAACCCTTCTAAATTTAGTTCCTAGTAAGTTGGAAAGTGTGAGAAATGTGAGACAAATTTGTTAGGGGTTGGCGACCTATGAAACTAAATTGAGACTGACTGGGACAAAAGGGTGAGTTTTAAATTCAGGGTGCAATTTTGTGTCTCCAACTGGTCTCGAGCTGTTGCAGTCCAATGAGATACAGCCTTAAAAAGCTGACATTAATATTCCATAGGGTTAGTGACATGCAACTTTGTAGTACACAATGATTTGAGTGAATAAAGATGCAGAGATTTTGACATTTTACACCTAGATGAATAAGGACAGCCCTACATGCCATTACACAGCTTACATGGCCAATTTACACAACCGTAGTTGGTATGTATGTTGAAGTTTTAGAAAAGAGTTCTATTTTTAATGGTTTATACGTGTATCTTCATATTTTGCACAGTGTGGGAAAACATTCACCTGATATGTGTTTCTTGTATGTTGTATAAACAAATTATGTAACTGAACTGTAGTATCATGTACTAAATTATTTGAGCTATTCCTGACATCCATATGCACCTCTGTATGGTGTCCACCTCCTGAAAATTTGCCAAAGGGGTCTTGCACAATAAGAGGCAGGGCTGGCGCTAGCCATTTGCCAGTGGCAAAAAATGGTTGATCTGTTGAAAAAAAAATTGAATAAGTTCACTAATTTAGCAAAGATAAAATTTCTGCATGACAGATTTTCCTGTGAAATCTCCCTGCAGAAAAACAAACTTTCGTCTTCAAAATGGTGGAAAGAAAACTTTATTGAACTTCAAATGGACCTCAGCAGCAGGAAACCTATTTTAAACACATAAATTGTTGCGTTGCTTTTGTAAGTTCAGCCATAAATTGCTCTTTCTTCCTCCCTATCAATGTCACAGAGGCAAATCAACCTGACCAAAGATACATACTTGTCTTGAGATCATATTGTGACTTCGAACTTCCAATTTTGGTCCTCATGATAGCTAGTTTGTTATCACAGTGCTGTATTTATCCATTAAGGTCCAAAGACACGGTTTTTTGAAACATTTATGCCCTAGAGCGCCAAAATTAAGTAAAAAATAATGTGCTTGGCAGACATGTTAAATGTACTGCCATCTAGTGGCCAAAAAGGGAAATGCATGTGGAAGCTTGTCTGCTTCAAGCAGTCTGACGTAGATAGGCCTTCACTCACTGAATTATAAACATTTTTCTTTAATTATAACTTCGATAATAAAAATTATTTTCATTCATGCTGTTTGAAAGGAAAACTTTATTTTATGCAGCTGAGATTATAATTGCTATATGGTGATCCCATCACATGATTATGTATATTTGTCCAAGTTAGCATTCTATCTGTATAAAATTTACATTGAATTATTTTTTTCTTCCACAGTCTTGCTCCATTTACTTTTAATCTGAGTTAAAAGTATGCTTTTAAATAATTTCAAAACTAAACTTCTCAATTTAATGGTATTTTCTTCCAACTGTAGACAACCCAAGATAACCTTCAAATCAAATACATGTATTCAATTTCAATATTTTCCTTTGAATTTAACAACTTTATACAAGCAGCCATTTGAAAATCAATCATTAATTGTGTTTAAAAATTGATGGAAATAAAATATTATTATCAGGGTCATAAAAAATGTACAATAAGCTCATACTCAAGTGTAAAACGTTAAAAAACAGTAAAAGACATCATTGCACATATAAAGATACCGAGTCCTGGCAGATATCTTGGACACTGACCTTATGTCCTAGTTTTATCAGTTGGAAAACTTGAAGAAAAAAATGTGTGATGTAATTTTTCGAGGGAGGTCTTTTTTTCGAGTCTTATGTTATCTTTGATGGTGATTATGATAATAATTATATTAATAATAATTAATCAAGCTTTGTTACTGAATAGGCTCTTCTTGTAGGCCTTCATGAAGGTGAGCTGGGACACACAGAAGTTTTTTACTGAGGAGGGGGGGGGGGGGTCAAAAATGACTATACATGTCAGATTTGTAGAGTTGAGTTTGGCTAAAGAAGATAAAATTTGGCTAAAAGAAATCTTGCAGCTTTGGCCAAATTGACTAAAAGGTAAAAATTCGTAGCGCTAGCACAGATTTCATACAACATTAGTGTAAATTGATTAAGAATGCATCGCAAAACAAAAATATTGATTAGCATTAGTACAATTTTGTGTAGCCAATTGTGATATGAATCCACTGAATTTGAACACTGTATCATGTCCATTTTTGACATTCATTTAGAATATCTATGACTTGAAATAGGTGCACAATAGCAGATCTTCAGATCCTAGTTTATATGTGGCATTCTAAAGCAATGCTGGATTTTCAGACCTATTTCTTTTTGCCACATATCAGCCTATTAAAGGGTTGCTGCTTTAATACTTTCCCAAACCTTGGGATTGTTTAAAATGAATAATGAATGACACTGTTTGGCTACTCATATTTTGGCAAAGATATATGTCATATCTGTGTGAAATCTGAAACAGTTTATTTCCCTGTTACAGTGAAACCTGTTTTGAGAGACCACCCCTAGAGCAGGCCAAATAGTGGTCACATAAGGCAGGTGGTCTCTCAATGGAGGTGCAGTAACATGGGAGAGATAGCAAAAGGGACTTTGGAAATGTGGTCTTAAAAGGCAGGGGGTCTTTCATTAAAGTGGTCTCTCCTAACAGGTTTCACTGTACATTTACTGCAAAGGACAATCTTCAATGTCAAGCCACACTTTTGAACTACTATATAATGATTATATTCTAGTTCAAAAGTGTGGCTTGACATTGAAGATCGTCCTTTGCAGTTTTGATTGGGATAAGTGGAAATTAGCGAAGCCAGTGTTTCCCTTAGGAAATTTTCCGGGGGTCACAAGAAGGGAAATTCAGGAAAAAAGACTAGATTTTCACCAATTTTACATGTAAATAAACAAGACCTGTGACTCTTTAGAATGTGCTCAGAGGGTACATTTATTTCAAGTTTTGAAATAGTAATGTACCCCCATTTAGGGGTTAACGGAAACACTGCAAGCTATGTGTAATATGGATGTTAGCATTGGGGTTTTCCACATTTGGAAGAAAAGGCTTTATGGGCAGGTAATAAAACTGCTAAATGTCAAGCCCATTATGTAAAATAATTGTCAGATTGGGTTTATGGTACACAGCTGTATGATTCAAGTGTGGCCAGAAATCATGTGAAACTTTTTCTCTCTCTCTTCTTTTTTGCCAGTGAATCCAGCAGTTCCAGTGAGACAGAGGAAAGTGTGCCAATACATGTACCAGTACCCACAGCAAAGGCAGCAGAAGATGGCCACCGCAGTAGACATAAAAAGGAGAAGAAAAAGCATAAACATAAGCACAGACATAAACATTCCAGTGATAAACATCGGCGACATAAACATAAACACAAGAAGCACAAGAGAGAGCACAGGAGGTCTCAGGAGGTACTTCATGGTTCAGATAGTACACGGACTGTAACCCGTCGCACCCAGAGCGACCAGGAAAGCATTTCCATGCAACTTGACAACAATTCCATCAAAGACTTAGAGACTGCACGTGCAGTTCTCGAGGCCCAGCTACAGGGTCACCCCATACAGAGTGAAGCTCAGGAACATGTCCTCAGTGCAATGTCACTGATAGCTCAGGGATACCAGAGTGAATCGGAAGAAGAAGGTGAAATTGAACATGAGGATTTAAAGACAACTTTCATTGAATCCAAAATTAAAGAACTTGTAGAACAAAGACCGTCAACAGAAGAATTGGAAGGGGATGATATAGAGCATATTATTGTGCCAGACGTTGGGGAGGAGAGTGGCGAAGAGGTAGAAGATGATGATGTTATGATTGTGGAGCCAGATTATGTTCCAGAATCTAGGGTTAGTCACACTCACAAAAGGAGTAGAGGAAGGTCAAAAGAGAAAGACCGGAAGCATAAACGTTCTAGGGAACTTTCTCCCAAAGGCCGCAGTCGTTCTGGAGAGAGAAAACAAAATAGGGCTCGATCTCCACAAAGACAGTCAAGGCATGCAAGTAGGTCTCCCAAACGAGCTATATCACCTTCACGGTCAAAAACTAGCAAAGGGACGGATAAAGAAAATAAATCGCCAGTTGATAAGAACAAATCACCACCTCCCAAGAAGAGAAGTAGGTCACCTAGGGAAAGCAGTCACCAGGGCAGAGCTGCAAGGCATTCCCCAGGTCCTGAGAGTGGTGGAAGATCTAACCGAGTGTCACCAACAGGGTGTGTATTGCGTGTACAAATGTTGAACACTGGTGGGACTAGAATATGTGGTCTGGAAGCACATAGATGCCAGGGGAATGGGAAGGGGAGAAGCCCAGTCTGTGCAAAGTAAAATCTTAAATTGTTGATGGCAGAAGAACTGTTTATATCATGTCCAAGTTGATTAAATTAGATCTAGCAAAATGACAATTGAACTGGAGTTACGATCTGGCTTCTGTCCCAAAGCTTAACACATTCCTGGTCAGAGTACTACTGAGTCTATAGCTTGCCTTGCCATGGGTTGGGTGCATTGCCCCAAACCTGTGCCATCGGAAGCTATTGATCATGGGTGTGCCATTATGAATAAACCTGCAAACACAAATCTCCGCAACAATGGTTTCTTGCAACAAGAAATGTGAGAAAAAACTTCAGGGGACTTTTGGGAGATTTTGGCAAGAACCGTTAATATGATTGGGGGGGGGGGGGGGGGGGAATATGCACATTTCAGATTAGAAGATACTGATTTTAACAAGACAGCCATTTAATTCATTTTAAAGCAATGGATGTAGAGCTAAAAAAAAGGATTTACTTGAGAGTGAATGTGTGTGTCTTTAAAATTGGCAAAAGATTTAAAACTTTAAAGCTTTAGTTTAATAACAATGAAACATACCTTGAACTCCTATTTTTGATTGGAATTTGACTGAGCTCTTCAACCATAAAAGTCTTGAAATGGTCAAACATTTAAATATCCCAAGAGTGCTATACAAGCAATGAATTAAATTTTATTACTTTCATTTTTATTTCATTGGATGTGCCAGTAGCACAAAGGTATGAATTGAAGTTGGATCAACACTTCTATCAGCAGTACTTTCAAACCTGTATTCTTCAACAAATAAGTTGCATGTAAATTAAATTAATACTACTTTCCTTTTCATTTCATTTGATGTGTTTATATCAAAAACCTATAGATTGATATTTGATTGGCATTTCTATCAATGATACTTTTAAAGAAAGTCAACATTTCAGTTTTCCAAGTATGCCTTATTAGCGTAAATTCAAGCTATGAAACTTTCATTTTCATTTCATTGGGGCAAGTGTAACACAAACCTATGAACTGAAGTTGAATGGATGCTTAGAACTCTCTGAATATTTTTCAAAGATATTCAACATCTGAGTCTTCCAAATTTGCCTAATTAGCATAAATAAAATTTCTGTGACTCTCAATTTCATTCCAAATAGCTGTGCCTACATCCCAAACTGATGAATTGAAGTTTGGTTGGTACTTCCATTTAAGATTTCCAGGTGTGCTAAATGATCATAAATTAATATTTTACAACTTTGATTCATATTTCACTGGTTGTGCCTGTAGCACAAACCTAGAAATTGAAGTTGGATTGACACCTCAATCTGTAAGCTATAACATTTTTTAGGATACTTAAGATCTAAAATGTTTATTCCCTGCAATTTGCGTAATTGAAAAGGTTAATTATTCCAAATCAGAGGATCAATTTCAGTAATTGGGCTAAGGCTATGGAAAATGTTGGAACTTAAGCTACAGTGGTCTTAGAGATATGCTCCAGGCAACAAAATTAATGTGACACTGTGACCACGTTTGAAGGAAAATGCTGATGATTGTGATCAAATTCCCAGGTGTGGGTAACTTATATCTTATTATCTTCCTTTCCATATGATATAGAAATTCAAGTAGGAGTAGACATGACCCATCAGAAAGTAACCAACCCACCAAAGATCGCAGACCAAGTAGAGAGAGGTACGTTCCCCCTCGTCGCCAAAGTCCTGAGAGGAGAGAGATGGCAAGAGAAAGAGAAAGAGAAAGGGATCGGGACCAAGAACGGCCAAGATTCAGGAGAAGCAGGTCCAGGTCCCCAAGATGGTAAGTCTTTATTTGCACTTAAAGCATTCATTATTGAGTGAGTGCACCCAGTATTTGGGGGTTCTTTGGATATATCCTAATTTCTTGTCTGAGTTACAAAATTATGCCAAAGCATCTTTATTTGTGAATTGTTGATTTTTATTACTTCCGAATACTTAGCTGCCTGTGATTCTTAATCTGGTAAGTTGGTGAGGCAGAAATTGGCATTGCAGGTTTCGCTTGTGACTTATTCTGACTATTAAAAGCATACATGTATTTACAGTAACAGCTGGAATGATATGTTGTAGCTCTATTTACTGCACATATTATCTGACGTATAAGCTCTTCACCTGAGCATGCTCACATTGCTACTCACTTTGGGGGATATTGATACATGTATCAAAATGTATGTGTCCATATTTCATGTGACCGGTATTCTTGTTTTTTATGCCTGCCCCATCAGTTTACAAAAAAGTTTATTTGATATTATCATATATCAGGTTGCCCCAGTTGGGAAGTTAGACTCTGAGGTGTTGCTGTTTGTGTACTATGTTTAAATTTAACTTTAATTAATGTTTAGGGCTGACAGAGCCAAAGATTGGAGATCCGGCAGAAGACGCAGTCGGTCCCGTGATAGAAAGCGACGCCGTAGCAGAACTCCAGAAGACAAATTTAAAGGCAGTTTATCGGAGGGCCAGATGATGCCAAAAGAAGAGTCTTCTGATGAAGAGTATGTTGCTCATCTTTTCTCTGCAAGTTGAAAAATTCAAGAGCATATAGATGTAAATTGTGTGTGCGTATCCTTATCCTTTGATCTTCCAGATGGCCAATGTCACATATATTTGTCCAGCTTATGCAGATATTGTGTTTTTCTGCATTTAAAAATGTAGTACTATCCCCATGAGTGTGCTTACTCCAACTTGTAAGATCAGCTACTTTATCTAAATGTGATGGCTGGTAAAAGAAGCATTATTCAAGTTGCCCTTGCTTTTGCACACCATGCATGGTTAGTGCTGAATATCAGGTAAAAAGTACAGTACAGTACAAAAAAAAATACAGATCCACATCAACAGTGCTATATATGCCATCTCTGCAAAATATTCCCAAATGTTTCATAATGGAGAACATCACTGTTGCTGTACACTTTTCTGTGAAATAATCTCAGTGAGTGCTGACATTTGACGAAGAATAAAGCATGTCTAGTCTGTGTCACCTGCATTATGTGACTGATGTAGTGCAGAAAATGTTCATGTGTGGTGGTGTCTGTAACATGTAGGATTCAGTTTTCTTGAATTTCGCTTGTGAGTTGTGAAAAAAAGAAATAAAATGCAGAATTCTGCAATTCTTTTTATGTGGGGTTGTCCTCCGGACTGAGTTGGACAACAAAAAAAACCCCTGCTCAGTTTTGTGAGTTTTGTCTACAAAAAAACAAAACAAAAAACACCCTGCTATATTCATAATAACATTACACCTACACCTTACCGAGTAGAATTTCCTATTAAGCCTTTTTGCACAAATTTGAGGATTTGAAAATGCATGCTTTATTCAGTGAATGCACGGTGTTGGAGTGCAAGTCAAGTTGCATTAAAACATAGAGATACAAGAGTAGTGTTATATTCTGTAGTCTTGGAATGGAAGTCAAGTTGATATAAAGCATAGGGCCACAAATTTGTACAAGTGAGATACAAGTTCATGTATTGTATTTGTGTTTCATTAGCTGCTGTAGTTCAAGTGACTACTTGTTACTTCTGTTGATGCTGGTAGTTATTTTCATAGGGTTGACTATGAGGTTCCAGATGAAGAAGAAGATGAAGATGCAATCATCGAGAGAAGACGGAAGCAACGAGAAGAATTGTTGAAGGTGAGCATATTAGAAAGCTACTCCTGTCAACATGCATATTTGAATTAAAAAAAAAAAAAACAGAAGTACAGTTTTTTAAGTCAGTATGTCATGTGTAGATTGTGTCCTAAAATTCCAGGCAAGTTTTTTTTTTTCATGCCCCGGTCCTATGAGAGGAGGGGCATAGAGTAATCACTTTTCCCCTGCATCTGTGTGTCTGTGCTTCCATGCATCTGTCCGTCATTTTTTCGTGTCTGGGCTGTAATTCACTTGTCCTTCAACTCAGATTCATGAAAGTTTACACACAGGTGCATCTTGATATAAGTGTGTGTCATGTACCAAAAGTGACACAGTCTTGTAAAATCGTGTCTGAGCTATTATTCCTTCCCAATGTAAGTTAGATCAACGAAACTTCACACGTGCATCTATATATAAGGGTGTTTCGTCTACCAAAAGTAGGTCACAGGGTCAAGTATATGGGTCACACTGACATATCCTTATAAAATCATGTCTAGGCTATAATTCCTTTACTATTTAACTTAGTTTCATGAAACTTCACACACACATATATGTTGACCTGAAGGTGTGTCATGAAACAAAAGTAGGTCACTAGGTCAAGTGTCTGGGTAATGGTGGTACCATCATGTAAAACAACATGTATATTACACTTCATGTCCGGGCTGTAATTTGGTTGCCTTTCAAGTAAGATTTATGAAACTTGAAGCACAGGTGCATCTGGACAGAAGGGTGTGTCATGACCAAAAGTATGTTGCTAGATCAAGTATCTGGGTCACAGTGACATATCATTGTAAAATCACGTCTGGCCAATAATTCCTTTACTGTTTAACTTAGTTTCATGAAACTTGACACACGTATATCTTGACCTAAAGGTGTGTCATGAAACAAAAGTAGGTTCCTATGTCAAGTATCTGGGTCTTCGCTATTCGCGTCCAGCTTATAATTCACTGGTCTTTTAACTTAGATTGACGAAACTTTACACAGGTACATCTGGACATAACGGTGTGTCATGTACCAAAAGTACATCACTTGGTCAAGTATCTGTGTCACTGTGACATATTCTTGTAAAGTTGTATCCCAGCTGTAATTTATTTACTATTTCGATTAGTTTTAATGAAACTTGACACACGCATATATGTTGACGTTAAGGTATGTGATGAAAAGAGTAGGTCACTAGGTCAAGTATCTGGGTCATAATGATACACTCATGTAAAAGTACATTACACTTCATGCCGGGGCTGTAATTCTGTTGTCGCTTGACTTAGAATCACGAAACTTCACACACCTGTGTATCTGGACACAAGAGTGTGTCATGCATAATAGTAGGTCACTAGGTCAAGTATCTGGGTCACCCTGATAGCCTATTTTTAGCTCAGCTGACTTGTCAGTCAGCTGAGCTTATCTTATGGTCCTCCGTCCGTCGTCCGTCCGTCCGTCCGTCCGTCGTCCGTCAACAATTTACATTTTCGACTTCTTCTCCAAAACCATCAGCCAGATCCACTTCAAACTTGGTGGGGATGTGCCTTGGGTAGGTGTCTTCCAAGTTTGTTCAATTGGTCACGGTCCATTGATTTTTGGATTTTTAATGAATTTTTTTGTTCTTTTTTGGGTAAATCTTAAAAAATCTTCTTCTCCGAAACCGCTCACCCAATTACTTTGATATCACACAGAAACACTCCCTGGGACACGTAGTTCTTAATTTGTTCACCAGGTGGCGCTGCAATTTTTTTCTATTTTTTTATGAATTTTTTTATGTTATAGCTATTTTCGACTTCTTCTCCAGAACGGTCACTCAGATTAAGCTGAAACATGGTGGATATCTTCTTTGTAGAAGGGTCAAACAAATTTGTTCACTATATGGGAATGCTGCAGATTCCTGATTTTTAACGATTTTTTCAATTCGGGTACTTATCGGTCAATGCAGCTTTCCTATTGATTACTATGGAAGTCAATGAGCATTCTAATGCTAATTCACATTTTGGACTTTTTCTCCAAAACCGTCATCCAGATTAACTTCAAACTTGGTGGGGATGTACCTTGGGTCGGTGTCTACCAGGTTTGTTCAAATGGTCATGCTCCAGTGATTTTTGGATTTTAAATGAATTTTTTTGTTCTTTTTTTGGACAAATCTTAAAAAATCTTTTTCTCCAAAAGCGCGTACTCAATCGCTCTGATATCACATGGGAAGACACCTAGGAACTCAGTGTTCTTAATTTGTTCACCAGGTGGGGCTGCAATTTTTTACTAATATTTTATGAATTTTTCTGTGTTCTAGCTATTTTCGACCTGTTCTCCAGAACCGTTACTCACATTAAGCTGAAACATGGTGGATATGTTCCTTGTAGAAGGGTCAAACAAAGTTGTTCACTATGTGGGAATGCTACAGATTCCTGATTTTTAACAATTTTGTCCATTCGGGTACTTATCGGTCAATGCAGCTTTCCTATCGATTACTATGGAAGTCAATGAGCATTCTAATGCTAATTCACATTTTCGACTTCTTCTCCAAAACCGTCATCCAGATTAACTTCAAACTTGGTGGGGATGTACCTTGGGTGGGTGTCTACCAAGTTTGTTCCAATGGTCATGTTCCAATGAATTTTTGGGGGTTTTTTATGATTTTTTTTCCAAAAATCTTTACAAAAGTTTTAACATGGGAATTTCTTGTAATGGTTATAACTTAAATAATTTTGGCCAGTTTGACTTCAAACTTAGTGGGGATGTGCCTTGGGTCGATCTCTACCAACTTTGTTCATATGGTCACGCTCTATTGATTTTTGGAATTTTTATGATTTTGGGGGGGTTTTTGGGGCAAACCTTAAAAACTCTTCACCTCTGAAACTGCTCACCCAATTGTTTTGATATCGTTGATAGACACTTCCAGGGACACATAGTTCCCAATTTGTTCACCAGGTGGCACTGCAATTTTTTCTATTTTTTTTCTATTTTTTTTTTATGAATTTGTTATGGTTTTGTTACTTTTCACTTGTTCTCAGAACCGTCACTCAGATTAAAGTGAAATGTGATGGATATGTTCTTGTGGAAGGGTCAACCAAAGTTGTTTATTAGGTGGCACTGCTTTAGATTCCTGATTTTTAAGTATTTTCTACTCGGGTACTTATCGATCAATGCAGCTTTCCCATTGATTACTATGTAAGTCAATGGGCATTCTAGTGCTAATTCACAGGACAACTGACACAAAATTTACTGTTTACTTGATAAATTGAGATTTGTTTTGAGTTAGTACTGTGATGCTGCACATGTTAATGTTTTTGTATGAAGGTCATGCTCAGACAGTACATGAATGACTTTTACCTCATGTCTGGGGTCACAGTGCAACATACATGAATATTACTCTTCATTATAACTTGAGAACTACTTGAACCTTGATGTTGCACATGTTAGTGTTCTTTTATAATGGTCAGACTTACTCAGAACATGGGTGACCTTGATCCTTTCCCAAGTTCATAGATCTGCAAGTGTGATGAATGTCAAGATCAGCTGAGCATGGGCTGTTCACACAGCCCTCTTGTTTTTTACTACACTTGTTCCAAAAATGAGACCTGTGATTAGCAGGGTTATAAATGACACAAGGGAGCATGGATCCAGTAATCTCTGATTGTCTTCTGTTTTGTTTTCAAGTGAGGCTGCACAAATGCAGTTGGGGCATTATTATTTATGTTTATTATGTTACAGTATTGAAAAAGTACGGCAGCTGAGCTGATTATTGGGGAAAACAAGTCTGACAGGCCAAAAAATACCACATATATATTTTTTTTTGATGCAGAGTTTCTTTCCTGTAATTTTTGGGGGGCAAACTGAGTTCTGAAGAAAGGGAATAGGGTTTTAAAGTGTTGTGTCAAGAGCAAAATGTGTGGCCAATCTGGACAAGAGAAACCGATAATTTAATCATGGTGCCCTGAAGCATAGATCCAGTTGTCTTTGCACAAACATTGACCCAGTGCTTTCAAACAGGGAATTGCCATGCTTTATCTGTTTTTTTGTATGGTACTGTCACCTGTGTGAAAAAAGTACATGTGTTAACAAGATACTGTGAGTTGTTTTTTGAATAATTGCATTAATGTTTTAGTCAACTTTGGAGGGAGATATCACTGATAAATCAGCTTCTTCACTTTGTTTTGTACTTTCAGAAACTGGCTTCACATGTACAAGAAGAGCAAGCAAAAGTTAGTACACCAGGCACAAGTGATGCTGGAAGTGAAGCATCAGGGACAAACACGCCAGACAGTGACGTAGTTATGAAGGAGGCGGCAGATGACTTAGACTTGACCCTTGACAAAGACTTTGATTTTGAAGATTCCATAAATAGGAAGCTGAGTACCATATCCGCTTCACAAAAGGGTGAGAAATTTAAGTCATAGAAAGTTGTTGACTCACTCCATCACAGTATCTGGTTGTCTTGTATACGTACTTGAACTTAAGATCAAGATTGTACATTTAGTTTCCTGCTGAAGAGACCTTTAATTCATGTGCAGACATTCTTAGGTTAATACCATGCATATTTGACAGTGAGTTTCTTACATACACCTTGAACAAAGTTAGTTAGGGCAGGCAGTTTTTTTATTATTTTATATTTCTTGCCGCATTTATTGACAAAGACCTTTAAAACATAAAGATTAAAATCAGTTAAGCAAATTTTTCAGTACTTTTTTTAGAAGCCAAATATAATTTAAGGAAGAGTTACTGTAGTTATTCTCTTTAAGGGTGTGGGCCTGGCACTGTAAGTGTTCCCAAAGGAAAATACTTCGTGTCCGTGCTCAATTTTTGATGGAATCTACAATTACACAGAAGTACTCCACACAAGCATAAAGTTTCATGTCTTTGTCCCTGTGTATTAGCCATTTTAAGTACCTTCAGTGTATACCAGTTTTCTTGCATTGATCATGTCAGGTCATGAACACTCAGTGGGCTTGGCTTCATCTTAATGTAAACAGCTGATTGCACTTTTGTATTTTTTTCTGTAAAGCAGAGGAGAACACAAAAGACAAGGGCAACAAGAAGTTCTACAATGGACTGGATATGTTTGCTGCAGAAGGGGATATATTCAGTGAGAGTTACCATGTAGGTAACTTTACTGTCATCAGGATACATGTATGGATGAGCTCATGTGTTTGTTTTTTGCCTGTCTCTATTTCCATTAGTACTTCCCTATACAAATCAGTGAAAGACCCCAGATTTTAATAGCTCTTTGTTTAGAAAAGCTTTTGATATAGTTGTGCTGTGACCAGTATTGGATCAAGAACTGTGATAAAGTGCAGTTATTATGGTTGTCACATTTTGCTTGGATCAGTGCATGACGTGAGCAATTTGGCAGAACAGCTAGATGTGTTTGCTCAGGTCATGGTAAATTTTATGTTACCTAGTTCATCAAGCTCTTTTTAATACATGTACAGATTGAAAGACCATTTTGTGTTGTCTTGTTTAAAAATTAATAATAATCATCTTCATCACATGAATTGTGTTTTATTGAGAGAGAGTGTACAAACAATCCAGGAATATATGGACAGAATGTAATGTGACGTGGCGTTTGATAAAAATGATAAACTGATAACACACTGAAGGATGACTAACAAGTTTAACATGTAAAGATGTTCAGCATTGGCAGTCCAGAACTTGCAGTACATACACACTTGTTGTTTTCATTTCAGAGCCCTGGGTCTTTCCGTCGACAAAATAGTGCATATGAAAATGCAAATCTGACTGACAACTGGGACGATGCCGAAGGTTACTACAGTAAGTTCACTGCTAAATTCTCTTTTCACTCATGTGTATGATATATTCAGATTGAAGCTAAATGATAAACTTCAAAATATTATGCCCATGAATAATTGTTCAGTCACTAAATCTAAATAAAAAGCTCTGAGATTGCCACAGATGAATACAATTATTTTTATTGTATGGCTCTACAAAAAGTTCCGCTATTTATTTATGATCTTCTCGTTAACTCTTTGACTTGATATCTCAACAAAGGACGTGCTTGTCTGAAATCTCAAAATGATTCTACATCCAAATTTTTCATGAAAATATCTTTCATTCAGGTATCAGCATGCATATATTTCCTGAGGAAACAAAGAGAGTAGTCTCAAAAGCTTTCCTGAGCAAGCTTTGTTCACATTGCACCCAGGGTGTGCCAGGGAAAGCTTTTGACACTCGAGGAACCACAAAATGATTATCATATTGCGGTTTGGTCTGAAAGATAGCTATGAACAACCTGAAAAATACAGTATGGAATATCCACAGAAGTGGTCTGATTGAAACAGGAAGATATGTTAAGGGTCTCTCATGATTAGGAGTACATGGACGGAACAAAAAATGGCTACAAACAGGTGATGTGTCAAAACAGTGTTCACCTGTTTGCACAAAAGTTACTGCTACATTGTTCTGATAGAAGTAAAGTTTTCTTTTTCTTTTTTAGGAGTGCGAATTGGTGAAATGCTAGATAAACGATACACAGTTTTTGGCTACACGGGTCAGGGAGTGTTCAGTAATGTGGTACGGGTGCGAGATGCAGCTCGAGGAAATCAGGAAGCGGCCATTAAGATTATACGTAACAATGAAATGATGTAAGTTATATTGATTATGTAACCAAGTGAACTCTTTAAAAGAAAAAAATGTATTTTTCGCAGAACTAACAGTAAACATGAAATGTTTAACCTGTTAGCGGTAGCAGGGGTAAGTAACATGCACTTTGAATCACATTTGTATCTTTATGCATATAGACTGCTAAAGAGTGGAGCAGTGGCCAAGATAAAAAAAAAAATGGATCTGATTTTTGGAAGAAGAGTGTTTGTTTATGACTTCTGGATGGAAATTTGTCATGATTATGTATACATGTAAGAAGCCTATAGGTTTGATTTTGTAATGTACTGCTATATACATATAGGTACAGTTGTCTTTCTGTAAATATATTTGTTCACTCTTGTTATACATTTATACGTCATTCAGCAGTGTTGAAATGTTTTGAAGAAACCAATTACGTTTATCTCATGTCAGTGGATCAGATTTATATGTTGTATGATGATAAAAGTCAATGTATTTTGACAACAACCAAAATAGAATGAAAAAAAAAAACATACCGACCAGGTTTTTATGCAGTTGTCTTTCTTCAGGCACAAAACTGGTCTCAAGGAACTTGAATTCCTGAAAAAACTAAATGATGCTGATCCTGATGACAAGTTCCATTGTGTTCGATTGCATCGTCACTTTTTCCACAAGAATCATCTTTGCATGGTGTTTGAACCTATGAGCATGAACTTGAGGGAGGTATTAAAGAAGTATGGCAAGGATGTAGGACTTCACATCAAAGCAGTTCGCTCCTATACACAGCAGCTTCTTCTGGCTCTAAAGCTATTAAAGAGGGCCAGTATTTTGCATGGAGATATCAAGCCCGACAATATCCTGGTGAGTTTTGGCTTGTACAAAGTGAACTGAAGAAAATACATGCTTCTAAGATGGAAACTCAGGATGGTCATAAAAGTGAAAGTGGGTTTTTGAATCCTTAATTGTCATCCTGTTTAAGTTTGTTGTGTATTATTTATCAATTTAATAGTGAGCCACAGGTATTGTGTATGCATATATATATATATACATATACATATATATATATTATATATATATATATTATATATATTTACTTTGTAAACTTGTTTCGTAGTAGTTTACTTTTCTTGATTTGTGTCAAATAAATCATGTTCAGAGTTCATTATATGAAATAATCATGTACATGTATCAGTTACAAGATTACTAAGCGTGGCATTCAAACTGTCATGTAAATGGTTCCGTCGGGTTTGAGCAGTAACAATTAATGTTGAAATAGTTGGGACAGTCAAATCTGCTGCCATGTTAAGATGAAGGATAAACAGTTCGGTTATATTTCAGAAGAGGGCACTGTAGTTTGGTAGTTATTTTGTATGTTGGTTTTTTTCTAAATTTGTAAAATAACATTGTTCCTGGCATGACTTCAGTTTGACTTTATTGTAGTCTCTGTTTATGTTACAACTTTCTTTTTTGTGAATGGTACCTTTTACTCCTGTCTTTTAACTTATGATCATGGTCTTTATAATGATTTGATACATACATGCTATTTCCTTGCTTCCAGGTGAATGAGTCCAAGCTTGTACTTAAGCTATGTGACTTTGGCTCTGCCTCCCACATATCAGAAAATGACATCACTCCGTATCTCGTTAGTCGCTTCTACAGAGCACCAGAGATCAGTAAGTATTAAGAAACATCAGTCACTCTGGTACAAGTATGCATCACAACAATTTACTTTACCAGTGAATGCATTTGTCGTGTAGTATGCATGTAAAGAGATGAACATGTTTGGTTATACTTTTACTTTCAGATTTGCAAAATTGAGCCAAATCTGCATTCAGGACAACTTAACAACCAGAAGAGTTCTATCCAGATAAAAGAGAGTAGTGGTGTAAGATTGGGGTGGGTGGAAGGGGGAAGGGAGGAGGAGGGTGGACAGAACTGAATTTTGTAGTATTGTCATAGTAAATATGTCACAGCCAGTTGGGTCATAAGCAGGAGAATCAGAAGTACAGGGATGAGATTAGTTTGTGTTTTGAACATTACTGATACGAGGTCCATTTTAATGTAAGGGCTTTGTGTTAAAGAGACAGTGTGCATGTTTTTAGGTAGAAATAATTGTCCTTACATGTGTTACATTTTTTGTGAGAATTATATACAGATGCACACAGTATCGAAACCGGTCGAACCTGCATTTGCCATTCAACAGCTACTTGCCTAGTCGTGCTCATATGTACACAGATTATACTGTATTATCGCATTTAAGTGCGGGAGTGGGGGGGGGGGGGGGTCGGTGGGTAGGGAACTTATGTAAAGCGAACTTCATTTGTGGACCTAAATTTGGAACATTTTGGCTGTATTGGCTGGTAAGTCATCATAAAATTTATATAATTTCTCAATAGGTCAGAACCTTTATTCCAGAAAAATGGGGGTGGCCATTTAAAGTGGATAATGCAGTAATTATTTTGGCAGTACGCTATTATAAGTTTCATTGTGTTACAGTCCAGACAGTAAGTATACCAGTGCTCAAAATGGAAGATTTTCACTCACAAGCCAGTGATTAAAATTTATAAACAAGACACTATACTTTTAGCGAAAGGAATTGGTCTTATGTGTCAACTGGGCACATTTTTACTATAGAACGCTTATTTGGTTCATTTGACTGTGTGCTCAAAGAACATGGTCTTAGTAACCCTGTCACTAATGGAACTAATTTGCTTGATAAAATTGTTATCTTGAACTATAACTTTTCTCATCTTGTCATGTGGACACAGTTTGTGGGTATATCTCTGCTGAGCTGTATTTCGGCATCTGTAGAAATAACAGAAAATACGTTTGGATAAATAGTGTTCATGGCGAGTTTTAAGTTTGCTGCTGTTGTCGCGTCACGGAGAGGTGAGCTAACTGGAGTATAGCTGTAGAATATTATACATCGGAAAAACTGACAGTACCCTATGACATGCAAATCAATGAAAAGGACAGGACTTCTATACTTCACATGTAAACAGAATATTTTATTTCAGTTGAATATACGAGTTTCATTGTGGGTGTAATGCGAATGCAAACTTCCCATTTGTTTCAGTCATTGGCATGGGCTACAATCATGGTATAGACATGTGGTCCCTAGGCTGTACCATCTATGAGTTATACACTGGCAAGATAATGTTGCCAGGCAAGACGAACAATGAAATGTTGAAGCTGACCATGGACATTAAGGGTAAGATGCCAAACAAGCTTATCCGCAAGGGTATGTTCAGGGAGCAGCACTTTGACAACAATTATAACTTCTTATATCACGAGGTGGATAAAGTCACGCAGAGGGTGAGTAATCAATTAAACATGCGATTACTTTTGACAGCTTTAATACAGTACTTGTAAAAAGGTTTGCATCATGAGGTGGATAAAACGACAGGGGGTAGGGGTGATTTGATTTAAGTTATTAATTAAACACATTGATATTTGTAAAATTAAGGAAAAAATTAAAAAGCCAACCAAATACCGCAACATATTTTATCATTCTTTCAAAATTGGAAGGGAAAAGTCCCAATAAAATCAGTTTTCAAAATTGTATATAATTTTTGTCACTTACACACAAAATATTGAGTATAATACATGTATGTGAATATTGAAATTTACTGGAAAGATGGGTGAATGCCGTGTCCGTGAAAAGCCATCAGTCCTGAGTTTAACTGATAAAGATATCTTCAGTCATACATGTAGGCGATGTTAGACCTTGATTGGTCATAAAATTTACTTTACTTACAAGTGGCGTGCAAAACAGCAACTTTGTGTGCTGTGTTGGTTCTAAGGATAGTTCCTCCTGTGGTCAGTAGATGACATTTAGAGAGCTGGCCAAAGTTTCACTGGGCAGTCGTCATCAGCTGCAGCAGTATATCTGAAAAGGGGAGCTTTCTGTTTGGGGATTGTTCACTGGGATGTGCATGGTCAGACTGTTCTTAGCCTTTTTTTTGTGAAGTAAAATAAGACTGTCAAAGAAATAAACACATTTTGTCAACAATAAAATGAAAGAAACAAACAGAAAAAATGAATTAAAAAAGTATGAACAAAATAATAAAATGAATAAATGAATAAACAAATGAACAAATAAGTTAATAAAATAGAAAAAAGTCCTGACCAATGGCAGGTCTGAGGAAATTTATGCAAGTTACAGGGATAAAAAAAACTCTTCAGGAAGCCTTTAAAGTATAGCTCGGTAAAGTGCTGCATTTTGCTGTTTTAGGAAAAGGTCACAGTGATGGGGACTCTTAACCCCAACCGGGACCTGCTGGCAGAATTGATTGGCTACCAAAGACTGCCAGAACCTCAACTGCGTAAAGTCACCCAACTGAAGGATCTCTTGGAAAAAGTGCTAATGTTGGACTCTGTGAAAAGGATCTCCATAAACCAAGCATTGACACATCCGTTCATACAAGAAAAACTGTGAGATTAGATGAAAGCCCAGGCATACAAATGTGTAGCACATGCTTCTAGATAATGTAGTCGTGCACTGGCCAAGGTCAAACATATTACTATTTACAGCTCACAGGAGTCAGATATATGTTGTAATGAAGACCTTGTTCATGTAAAGAATTGTAATATATGAGGTCTTTATGAAATACATCATATATCAAAGTACAGTGATTTTTGTTGGAGTGAATATAGATATGTAAAATTTATTTACCTTTTCTTTAAGAGGGAGTTTAATTCAGGTTAATGGGAGAAATACAGAAGTCCACTTATTCTAGGAAGACCACTTTGTACAGCCAGGAAAGAATTGGTTATGTTTCTTAATGTGTGCATTATATAGTAAACATAGTTTTTACAACAATATTGACGAATATAGTGAATTAGTTATTTGCTAAAAGACATTGAATTGTACCGTAAGTGGGGCATAATTGTTCAATTTTATAGATGTTTGCGTCTATCAGAAGAAGTTTGTTATATATTTTGTTTCTGACTTTCTTTGAAAGCCTGCCTGGTACGAGATCAGTTTGGAACTTACGCAGGTGTTGGGGTGAAGCGTTGAGCTCCAAAAAAATTACTGCCTGCCAGTTCAGATGAGTATTACACATGCACTTACACATAACTAAGACTGAACGATACACATTATAAATACCAGTATGTAGTGCCTTTCTGGATTCAGAGTCTGTTTCAAGTTTTTCTTTAACCCTTAGAATACTTGAAATGCCAGAGTGCACAGCCATACTCTTGGTGAAAAATGAATTGTCAATGAAAAAAACAAGAAAAAAGTATGCTGTACCTAGAGGTAATAACCATATCATATATCTTTGTGTAAGATTTATCGTACTATAGCTTCAGTTTAGAAAAAAGAAAAAAATGACAGTTTGTCTACCTTGCACATGCACATAACTAGGTACTCCTGTTAGTCCTTATCTGCTGACCCCACTTTGGGGGATGTTTACAATAAATATTAAATGTATAGTCTGAGGAAATATTAGTTGCAAGTGAAAATTTACACAATGATATTTCAGAATGATTTTCATTCAAAATTTCTATTGGAGTGTGTTGTCTTAATCATCCTTTTGTACCAGTATGTGTTGCCAGAAGGAGCATTCTGAGGTGTTTGATAGCATTTTTAGCAAGAAATTTTATTTGGAAAAAGCATGGGAAAAATTAAAAGAAATTGTCATGAGTCGAGTTGTACAATCACAATACAATATAAACAATGGTTTTTAAAAGAAACAGGAGTGTATATGTAAAACATACAAAGTGCAGTACATGTATATTTAAGCAAACAATTACAATACTATGTATTTTTTTTCAGTTAGTGTATTCTGTATGATGAACAATGGTATAATAGAGCCAAGACTTATGATTCAACTATCAGATTCTAGGTTTTAGTAGATATGCCGCCACTTAAGTAATTGCAAGTCCACGTTTAATGAAGTCCTGTAGCAGATTTGTGTGGTACACTTGTATCTGTAATGTGCAACAAGCAAGGTGAGGGCAAGTTATAAAACAAACCAAGTAACTTCAGCAGTTGGATACTTTCAGTTGGGATGAAAATCACGTACGTATTGCAATTCGGGACGCGGGGTCACTGCCCTTGGCATAATGTTGAACCAAGAACATGAGCCAGTTGGAACATTTTGCTGGGGAGTATTGATGTGAGTAGACTTGTGCTGCCAGGTGGAGTGAAATGAGAACCAGAACTTTGCTCGGGGATCTTTGTGAGTACAGAATGACTGAATCGAGATCGGAGCTGGTCTCATTGGCCCCCTTTCAGTAACTTGACATGTCTGAAGGTGGATGTGGACATTTCAGTATGCAACTAAATTAATCTTATCTGTTTGTTTGGTGGTCATTGTTCTTGGATTTGTACATAGCATTTGAGTGGAGCTGCCATTTCTGTAAATCAGAAGTGTCTTTAAAGTAACATCAGTGACAAAATTTTCAATTCACAGCCACAGAAACATTCTTTTGAAATAATGAGCAGCATGTTTTCACTTTATTTTATTTGGTACTTCATGCATTGTTAAGTAGTATTGTGCCTACGCATGCTGTGATGGGATAATGTTGCACTTTTCACCAGAAAATCGGTCTGGTGTCTTCCTGAAATGTTGTCATCAACAAAAAATGTGTCTGGACAGAATAACGGAGAGACAGGCGTATTGAAGTAGGAGAACTTTGAAGTGTTATAGTCTAATGTGCATTTTTTCATTGTGAGCGAAAATGAGAACTTTTCAGGAAGCGACATATATCAAATTTCAATGTATGCACTGTCACACATATCCAAACTCTGGCCATAAAGCAAAGGGAAAGAATACTTTTCTATGAAAAGTTTTGTAAAAGTGGAGGCATATTTACAGTGGTGTCTTGCTTAACAAATGTTGCCCTGTGCTTTTGACAGAATTTCAAATTGATTTCAAATTCATAAATGGCAAAAATCTTTGTGGATAGTACAAAACTTTCTGATCAGTTATCTATCTTCACTGTTTTGCCTGCAACATGGTTATGATCAGGAAATCGGTCTTGAATATTGCTCCATAGCAAATGACTTATCCCAGGTTGTTCATGTTTTTACCAAAAAAAAAAAAAAAAAAAAAAAAAGGGGGGGGGGGGGGGGGAGGAGGAGAAAACAAGGAAAGAAAGATTTGAAACATTTGCACAGCAAACACACCAGTTCATAGAGAGAGAGTATCAGTTTTATATAAGATGAATTATATATATATGTGTGTGATAAGACATTTAGACGTGTAAAAGTGTATGATTTATCTTGTTTTTTCCCTCCTCATACAGGTGTTGTAATGAAGAATTCAGTGTGGCAGAAAATAAAGGATCTTTGCTGGTTGCAAAGCGGTATGACAATTGTTTTCTTTCATGGCTGTGTGCTTCCCTTTTTTATTTTATGCATGCCTAACTGGAATATGTCTTAACAGGAACGTTGTCATACTTCACCATACTGGTGTGGAACCCACAATTATTTGAAAAGTTTGCCAAAAGGGCATAATGTATATAATGGTGAAACAAATGAGTCCCAATTTGGCATCTGACCTGGATTGTATATTCTTGTGGACACAAGAAGACATTGCTTTCATTTCCGTTTCTTGGAAAAAGAAGAAAGGAAACTCGGAAGTGTCAGATATACCAGCACAGAAAGCTGAAAACATAATCACGCCAAAGTAGAAGCCTTTGACATAATGATTATAAAATGGTGGTCGCAAATTCTTCACAAGAACCCACTTTTATCTGTCACTGATGTAGGAAGTGATAGTAATCCAGTACTGGACCTCTTTTGCTTTTTCTATCTTTGTATAATGTTGTTTTTGAGAAACATCGCTGAACACTGGCATTTTTATAGAATTTATACATAGGAACCATCGATTATCCTCACTCTGGTGAGTGGAAGTATCAATACCCAACTTAGATTTTGTTTTGCATGGTAATGAAGCTATATTGAAACAACTTGTGGGGCAGATTTTAAATTATTTTTATGATTTTTTTTTGTGTTGTTGTTCGTCTTGCAATAAAAAATCATTTAATATTGATCCCAAAAGTACTGTCAAATAATAGCTCATTGTCACACGAGTCTTGATGCAAGTAATAAATGATTGTCTTCTTTTTCCCCACATGTGACTCGGATGGTTGAGAGTCTGCAGTGAATGCATAGAGCACAGCTGCAGAAGCAAGTCTTGGAAGTCGAGGCGCCTGCACAAAGAGACACAGAGGGAAAGCCAGGCTCGTTCACTTCTTGTAATTGCATTTGCTTCTTATAAATTCAATATGCAATTTGGTGAAACTTGCAGGAGTTAAATCAATGAACGTTTAAGAGTATGCAAAAGAAGGCCCCAAGGTGTACTTTTTAATGAGCTTATCATAAACTGGATAATACTTCATTAGTATGAGTGTTTAATTTTTGCAGATTTCAATTTTATTTAATTTTACAAATCTGCAGGACATGATCACTGGTGCAGAAGTGATCATGAATGTGTGAAACACCACATGAAAAGAACATTCAGTATGTATGTGATGTCAACACTTTAGTAAGGTGTTGAGGTATCATATTTATGTGAAATTTCTAATTATGGAAGGTACCTGTTGATGTTTCTTCTTCGCATTTTTGAGTAGTTTTATTCCAAACTTTTAAAATTTTAAAAGCTGTTTGGTTGTGTGACGTTAAGATAGTGATCCATGGTACCGATTGTATTACAGATTGACACTTCAAAAAAATAAGTGTTTCATCTGACAAATATAAGTGTTTTGCAACATAATTCAAGCAAAGTTAGGAAGAAAACTTAATTGAACTTTTCAGTGACAGTCCTAAGTTTTCTACATCTGTGGTTCAATTGTTGTCCAAAAGGTCTCTTTGTGTTTGTATATGAATTGTAAGATCGTGAATTAAAGCAAATAAGATTAGAAACATTCTGGATCTACTGGTCATTTTGTTGGAATAGAGTTAAGAGGAAGCTATTTTTCTCTTCTAGAAAATGTTCATAGAAATAATACTTGGGGAATGAAGATTAATCATTACAAAGTAGGCAACAACAACAACAACAACAAAAAAGCCTGATTGTAGTTGGTAAACAAATTTCTTCACTGGAGTGGATGGGGATTTTGATAATTGGATTAATTTTTATTGTTGAAATGCTGAAAAGCAACTATGACAGATGGAATGAATGTTGCGTATTCTGCTGACGATTCCAACCAGCAGAATTGGACCATGCTGAAACACAAGGAGGTGATGTCAGATACCCCATGTGTCAGGGCCTGGCAAGTGGCATGCCCTGTTACTGTGGATAAGTCAAGTCCACAAAGCCAATATTCCAGAGAATTGGACTCGGAATGACTTTTTTGGCTAATCTGAGAAGGAGGAATAAACTAGCATGACAACTGAGCCCTGAAAGGGGCACATAAAGTCTGAAACTACGTTCTATGGATGGGTGTTAAGAAGTATTGGAATGATTGATGGATACAGTAGCATGGAGCACTTTAAATGTATTTTCATAGCAAAATTGTTTTCAGCATTGTCATATTGGTAAACTACATAGCTGGTGAAGTTTCTCTGGTTTCATATACAGTGTACATGTAGTTTCATCTGTACTGGACAACATCTGTTTGCCCATTACTTACCATTGCAGTTCAGCTTCATGTCTTGTTTGTAAAGCTTAGTGTTGTGTGTCTTAACCAGACATCACAAACTGCGTTCTGAACTTCATGCAAATTATATGCAGACCAATCTTGTGTTAATTTTACCCTGTACTCCCACACTTGAAATAACGTTTGTCAAATTACAGATTCATTAGATTTCTTTGGAAGCATATTTACAAACCCAAAAGGGACACACAGTCCTAATCTCTGTTGTATGGGGTTTGCATTATCATGATGAAGAAAGCCTTATATGGGTGTGAATGTGTTTGTGTGTGCGTGCGTGCGTGCGTGCGTTATCAGATATTCCCTGTTTTAACCCATAAGACTATCGCGAAGGGAGATCATGATAGTGTAAACCTCATAAAACATATATAAAAGAAATAGTTATAATTACCCCCAAAATGTTTATTTTGACAGTTGACCTTATGTTTTAAATATTGATTGATATTATAATTAAATTCACAAGAATATTTCGGGAAGAAATACCAAAAAAACTCACAAAACTTTCTGAAAACTTTTTCAGCATTGTCAGAAATTTTTCCCATTCCAAGATTACAGCGAAATATTGATTTTCTTGTAGTCTGGCAAAGCAGCATACTTCAAATCCTAATTATAAAGCTTGTTGCTAAACAAACTCCTGCTTTATTTTTTAGATACACTGACGTGAAGACTAGTGGCGACACCTGGAGGGAATGGACACAAGAACTATCAGGTTAAGAACCTGAATGCGTGTGATTATTATACTAAGCCATGGAGCTATAGTTGAAGTAATACACTTTGTCTCTAAACTATGCTGGGGCCTCTTAAAAAGTGGTATATTCATGGTGACTTAACTGATGCAGGGCAGACTGGTAGATAGAACTTTAGACTCCAGAGTGGTTTCTTTGCAAAACCAGCAAATAATTTTGCTAATCTCTTGCCTGCTAAACAGACTATTGTTCGATGTGTCTGACTACGCTCCATGGATAGTCTGCAGAGCCGCAGACCACAGTTATTTCAAGGGGCAATTAGCACTTGCTTAATTGATGCAAGATAACGCTACTCTGAACCTCTCTGACCAATGACCGCTTTGTCTTTGCCGGCTGGTTGATTGCCCTCTAAATATTTATGAGCTCTGCTTCAGCCAATGGGCTTTCTGTATAGCGTCACATTTGACACGCCAGTGTGAGCACATTGCAAGCCAACCAGCTCAGCATGTGTATTTCATGGAGATCAAAGGGCTAATGTGGTTTACTGAAGTGAAACGTAGTATACTGGTAACGGGTGTAACTTTGACAGTTACGAGTCAAAGATATCAAGATGGCTAGAGTCCCTACCGTATTTTTGCATGAAACAACGCCAGTACAGAACGAGGGTGGATCATAGTGGGCGCCTATGTGCAAACGCCTAAGAAAGTTCTGCCTGCCGAGGGATTTTTTGGTCTGATTTCAGGGGAAAGTTTAAAAAACGGTGAATGAAAATTGGAAAAGTTAAATTGAAATAAAACAAATGTTGTCATCAAAAATGAGAAAAAAGGATGCCAAAATTACCCTTTTGCTGCAGGTTAAAGATAGTTTTTCACAATTTTTTGCGAAATATCGGTGAAATTTACCTGTCCCTGTTGACAGAAAGACCAGCCACAGAAGAACACGTGATTTTTACCAAATTAAAATTAGGTTAACATGCTTTGCACAGCCATTTAGTACCCAGTCTATCATTGGCGCTAGCCATTAACAGCCCTGTAAAATCCAACATGGCAGCCATGTAAACAAGGTCGACAATGCGCCGATGTCCAACTTTCTACCCAATGGTTCCTCTGAAAATTACTCGTGGTAAACCAAAACAAAGATACCCTCGTATTTCTTTATGCAACAAATTGTATATTTATAAACTTGACCATAAACAGTTATGGAGGAAAGTGACTTAAAATGTGCATTCCCATTGAAACGTATAGGTGATTCCGTCAAAGAGCAGCACAGTGTCATTGCTACTTAAACGTTTTCAGTTGTGTAGTCGGTCACAATAAGTCCCAAGATCAAAGGGAAAGTAATATGCACAAGTGCTAACTACCGCTACTGAAAATTACACTCGCTCATCTAAGGACTCGATTAACGATCTGCATTTCAGTCTTAATTGCCACGTGCTGATCCTATAATTGCAGGGTTAAAAAATGAAAGGAAAATAGCGTCGCTATCTCAGAGGTCAGTTTGGGTTTAAAACCACTGACCTATCACAGGCTGCGAAAATTTTCTGTCGCAGAAGGATGAAAGACTGCCAGGCAGTAGCGTCTCAGCAAACCGAGTGGAGCGCCTACACAGTAACGATAGCATAACTTAGTCTGTATTAGCCGGCAAGCAAATCCCATACATCATATAAAACTTTATATTTGGGGATATTTCAATGACTAAATCATACAAAATTTGATTTGTGCAAATAACTGTTCAGTGCACTTGGTACTGTCTGATGATTCACGCAGTTCCTGTACATGTATTGACATGTACAGGATGTAGTTAAGTTTGAAAGGTCTTTGTCACTGTACTTTCCCAGGGAGATACATTTAAATATATAAAGTGTCCAGTGTTTTTGGACCAATTGACATAAAAGCAAGTAGTCCTTCTTGGCCAGCAGTGCCAAAATTGAACTCGTAAGAGACAATATCAATGGACCACTCATTGGACCAAAATTTTCATTGCATTTGCACTAAGTTGTTGAAGACATAAACATATTTCAAGTCCACAATAAAACGGGGCCCTGCATCAGTAGGGTTTAAAATAAGGTATGTATCGTTTCATTTTTGTGTGTTGGATAGTTCTTTTTGCAACCCCGTATGGAATTTTGTGAACTGTTCCATTTGACAAGATAGAGTATTTTGCAAAAAAAAAAAAAAAACCCTGCTTACAGATACATGTACATTTAGAAATGTGTGTAATGGGTCCAATTTACATGAGCTAAAGCCTGTGTCATGTAACCATGATAAAGTGATCTTCATGACGTGATATGTCCACAAAATTCCATTGAGAGGTTGATACTTATTGTCAAAGAATAACTATTTGGTATTAAAGTACATTAATTTATGCCAATGAAAACACACTTTTAGCAAATGTTCTTTGCATAACCAGGTTAAACCATTGTGGAATATGGACGTGAACATTTTAGCAATTGGGATTTGGTTTTAAGTGCGAAACTGCAGTCAAAATTGAAGATGCAAAATTAGTGGGTATATTGTGTAAGAAACTGTGGATAGTATGTGCAGCTAGACAGCAAAATGTTGGTGTGATATATTATTTTTTCAGGTGAAAGTTGGTTATTGATGATGGTAGGAGAATTCAGGCTAGGGGTGTTAGCGTATGCTGTTGATCTCCGTCAACATTGTAGTGAAATATTTTGGCATCTAGATTTTGCACACAATAAAAATATACATGTGATATTTTGAGGAATGTATGTAAAGACATTTTTATAGACTTTTGAAAAAGGTACCATAAAAGTTTGATGCACGTCTACATGTGTTGGCAAACAAACCGTTGAGGATTATACAGTGAAGGGTAATAGCTATGTCACCAACTGTGCACTGAAGAGTGTATCAGATATCTGAATAATGTCAGATAAATTAGTGTAATAGAGAACAAATCTAGCATGAATGCCACAAAGAATGTCATCAAGTGAATATGTTCGACATACAAGTCCATCTTATGAGGTTTCACTGCACCTTCCTCAGCAAAAGTTCCACTCCACTGTTGTTTGTGAAGGGCAAGCCTGTTCTGATTTATGGAATCGCAGACCCTCTCCACCCCCAACAGTTACAATACAGTATTCAATAATGAAAATAGAAGAGACATC
Source organism: Hermodice carunculata (assembly GCA_964020975.1). NCBI lineage: Eukaryota > Metazoa > Annelida > Polychaeta > Eunicida > Amphinomidae > Hermodice > Hermodice carunculata. Next base: position 45,233,276 of record OZ026624.1, on the reverse strand, counting down.
CTGTTTGTATATTGAGGAAACTGGAAACCAGTTCACCTTTTACAACCCATAGTGGCATACAGGTGGGATGTATGTGTGCCAATGGGGAAACCATTTTATAAATGACTATAGAGAACAATTGTATATATTTAAAGGGTTCACATCACACTGTTGTGTAGCTGAGCATGTTGTTAGGACAATTCGTGAATTCACATGTGATTTAACTGGTTTATTTGCAACTGTAAAGGCACTTTTCAGCAAGTGGTGAATCTTGAAGACAATTCTGGGACAACAGATTCACCAGTGATAAACTGGCACGAGTAATTGATATCTATCTGTACCATCAAACGTAATGATTTTCTGTCTTCTTGCAGGTAAGGTGATGCTTTTCGCAACCTCTGAGCTGACCAGGGCATGTACATGTAGATCTGTGTGTTTGAAGCCAACGTAGTCACCAATGGGTCGCTGCAACTTTAAATTGACTGTCAAAAAAAAAATGCAACGGAAAAAAAGACTCCTGAAAAATAAAAATTTAGCGATAATCATCGTGACCCTGAGGGACATAATGCCACTGCATCAGCACACAGCTTTTTTTTTTTGCCATTGAAAAAAAAACAGCAGTCAATTTAATGTTTAATCCCTCTGTTCCTTTTTATTCCATCATAATGAATAACCATAAACCATCAGTCTGCAGATTTGTGTGTCACATTGTGGCTACAGGGCGCCAAGAAAAGCTGCAGACTTGTTCGCTGTAGAGTTAAAGCTTGACTATTCTGTTCCCACTTTTAATACTGCTTCTATAGGAAGGATGAAATCTTAAATATTAATAGAGGGAAAGTCGTGCACAGAAGGATTACAGTGAAAAGTTAGATGGTGAAGTAACCTTTTGGACACAGCTTTTTAAAGATACTAGACCCTGAATAGACTTGCATACATGCAGATCAAGGATGTTAAGTAGCTTTGTTTTATTTCTAATATTCCGTACCTATTCAGTCATTATATTGTGTTTTTTTCCTCATCCATATAATTGCAACATGAGTGGATGGTGTGGTAATTGAATGTGCACATAGATATATCTATATGTATTTTTCATGACTCCAGTTCCTGACAGACCATAATTTAGTGCAAAATTTTATGTACATTTTCAACATTACATAATATGGAAAAATATTTCATGAAGTGTAAAGATATGTCTGAATTTATGAAAGACCTGTATTTGGAAGTAATAGTTCATGTATGTAGGCACCTCTTGTGCTCGAAGAAACTGAAGAATTTTCCACTTGGATTTGAAAAAATTAATTCAATTTTCATTTTAAGAATAATTGGTTAATTCCATGCATCTTTTCTCAGATCAAGTACTGTAAAAAATAATGGAACTTTGATTTGTTGTATTTTCCATTGTGTAAGATCTTGGGCTATCAAAATGTACTTTTAAATTGATTTAACTGTCACACAAAAGACCAGGGAGTGTTTTCAAGGAGATTAATATGTAGTATCACTTGCATCCCCTGTATTTTTTACATCCATGGGTATGGTGAAAAGCTGAAATAAACGCTGCTTCTTTAAAACAAAGTGAGATTTTCTGTTCAGTTATTGGAAACTTGAAGTAAAGGTATGAAAGGGGTGCACTGGTCACATTCAACAAGATAAAAGAAAAATGTTTTAGATGGAGATCTTGACAACCTTGGCCTTACATAATTGAATGTCTCTTCGTGGTGTGTATGTAATACATTAGAGCAGCTTGGTCTTTTTCATGACAGCACCTGGGAATTGTGTTTGTGAATTATATAGAATTTAGAATTGATATAAAATAATCCAGTTCAAAATTTTGGAACAGGGCCGCCCACATAATGAAAGCCTGGCTTCAAACATGGTAAATATGTACAAATCCTGCCTTTTGGTTTCGCACAGTCTTTCACAGTTCTGTATAGAAGGGAGTAAAGATGGGAGGGCCCTAGTGTGCTGGTACAAATTATACAGGAAAAAAAAAAAAAAGAAAACTAAGTGAACAGCCTGTGCTCCGCTTATCTAAGCTTGTCCACAAAATCAAAGTTAAAAGGGAATAGATCTGTGTTGATTTTTAGCTGAGTGCCAATGACATTTAGAAGTATTTCCAAGATCTGCCTAAAGAAAAAGCCATAAAAATGTCTATCATTAGAATGCCCATTGACTTGCATGGTAATGAAGAGAAAACGTGCATTTACTGGTAAGAACCTGAATTGGGGAAATTCGGGAATCCACAGCAGTACCACCTAGTGAACAACTTTGACCCTTTTACAAGGACCATGTCCACAAAGTTTCAGCTTAATCCGAGTGCTGGTTCTGGAGAAGTCAAAAATAGCGAAAACACACAAAATATAAAGAAATTGCAGTGCCACCTGGTGAACAAATTAAGAACTAGGAGTGCCTAAGAGTGTGCCGGTGTGATATCAAAGGGTGAGCGGTTTGAGAGAAGATTTTGTAAGATTTGCCCAAAAGAAGACCCCTCCCCCCCCCCCCCAAAAAAAAAGAAATCAAAATTGACCGTAGCATGTCCATTTGAACACACTTGGGAGAGACCCACCCTTTGTATATTGCCACAAAGTTTGAAGTGAGTCTGGCCAACAGTTTGGCAGAAGTTTTGAAAATGTAATTTGAATGGATGGACCAATGACTGAAGACTTGTCTAAGCCTCCTAAAAGCCCAGCCTGACGAGCAAGTCCGCTGAGGTACTGAAATTAGTGATACAGAGTAAGGAAAATAAAGATGTTCCAGTATGCAGGTACAGTAAATAGAAATGTCTGGTACGCGAGTGCTAAAACCCCCTGAGAGAGGCTGGATTTAGTGTGTGCATGTGTTGGAGGGGGGGGGGGGGGGCGGGGAGCGCAATTTTCATTGTGTGAAGAGGGTGTGGGTTTGAAAGAAATGGATTAAGAAGAACAGTTGTAAAAAAGGGACTTCAACACTTCTTGACATCCAAAAAGATCGGACCATCAGATCATGCAAATTTGTCCCACACAAACCCTCTATTAGGGAGAAGATGGACGTCAAATAAAAGAGACATATGTAACCATTATTGCGGATGTTTTTTCTGCCTTTGTTATAAAGACTAATATGAAAAGTTTATTTGAGATTCTCTTTGTGAATAAAAGAGGTGGACCCTCTTTATATCCAGTTAGCAGTGGTATTATGTCTCCCGGTGGAAGCCGGGGGACATATTGTTTTAGTGCCCGTTTCTTCCGCTTCTTGTTGTTGTTGTTGTTGTTGTTGTTGTTCAGGTTCTTCAACACTTGGTTTCCGTGCGATAAGTCTTGAAGGACTTGACGGAATTTGATGAAACTTGGTAGGATTATGTATCTCGGCAAGACCTAGGTTGGGATTGTATTTGGGTGACCTTCACCGAATTTTCAAGGTCACAGGGTCACTTATGTGAAATTGGTTTCCGTGCGATAAGTCTTGAAGAACTTGATGGAATTTGATGAAACTTGGTAGGATTATGTATCTAGGCAAGACCTAGGTTGGGATTGTACTTGGGTGACCTTGACCTAATTTTCAAGGTCACAGGGTCACTTATGTGAAATTGGTTTCCGTTCGATAAGTCATGAAGAACTTGATGGAATTTGATGAAACTTGGTAGGATTATGTATCTGGGCAGGACCTAGGTTGGGATTGTATTTGGGTGACCTTCACCGAATTTTCAAGGTCACAGGGTCACTTATGTGAAATTGGTTTCTGTGCGTTAAGTCTTGAAGAACTGGATGGAATTTGATGAAACTTGGTAGGATTATGTATGCAGGCAAGACCTAGGTTGGGATTGTATTTGGATGACCTTGATCTAATTGTCAAGGTCACAGGGTCACTTATGTGAAATTAGTTTCCATTCAATAAGTCATGAAGAACTTGATGGAATTTGATGAAACTTGGTAGGATTTTGTATCTTGGCAAGACCTAGGTGAGTATTGTATTTGGATGACCTTCACGTAATTTTCAAGGTCACAGGGTCACTTATGTGAAATTGGTTTCCGTGCGTTAAGTCTTTAAGAACTTGATGGAATTTTGATGAAACTTGGTAGGATTATGTATCTAGGCAAGACCTAGGTTGGGATTGTATTTGGGTGACCTGGACCTAATTTTCAAGGTCACAGGGTCACTTATGTAAAATTGGTTTCCGTTCAGTAAGTCATTAAGAACTTGATTGAATTTGATGAAACTTGGTAGGATTTTGTATCTTGGCAAGACCTAGGTTTGGATTGTATTTGGATGACCTTGAGCAAATTCTCAAGGTCACAGGGTCACTTATGTGAAATTGGTTTCTGTTCGATAAGTCATGAAGAACTTGATGGAATTTGATGAAACTTGGTAGGATTATGTATCTAGGCAAGACCTAGGTTGGTATTGTATTTGGATGACCTTGAGGAAATTCTCAAGGTCACAGGGTCACTTATGTGAAATTGGTTTCCGTGTGATAAGTCATGAAGAACTTGATGGAATTTGATGAAACTTGGTGGGAATATGTATCAAGGTAAGACCAATGTTGGGATTTTATTTGGATGACCTTGACCTAATTTTCAAGGTCACACGGTCATTCATGTTAAATTGGTTTCTTTGCAATAAGTCTTGAAGAACTTGATGAAAATTGCTAGAGTAATGTATCTAGGTGAGAGCTAAAATAGGATTGTAATTTTCAAGCAAGCTTGGTCATTTGTAATTTGTTATCACCTGTAGCTTATTCAGAGACGTAAGTGTTCCACCGGGAGACATTTGATTTTCTGTTGGAAAATCAGTCTGTTCTAGTTTATAATTATAATACAATGCCAGAATTTCCATATCATTAGATATCATGCAAATACTAAGAAATTTTAAATCAAATAACATGGTGCTCAAATCTGGAATACTATCCCATCAAAGACAATAATGTTCAAAAATACTTAAAGTAAACTGAATAACTGATCTAAATCTTCACCGTTTGCTCTGTGTCTGTACATGTATTTTGTATTGTGAACCTTCATTGCTGTGTGGATATCTGTGTATCTCGCCAACCAGTCGAGCATTGTATCTGTGTATTCTTTCAGTTTACTGACAAGTGTATAGTTTGTACCACAGAGTGGGCCATAGGCATTTGTTTGCTTCATTCCTTCCTGCCAATGTTTGTGTTTCATTGTATGTCTTGCTACATATCATCATCATCATTGGTACATAAACAATCCTGGCAGTCTTGTCAATCTGTTACCAGCCTGATAGATTGATACGCTTTGGCTCTGGTGGGTGACAGTTTCATCAAAGTGCAGCTCTTGGGCTGACACTGAACAATACACATGTCTTGACAGTTCAATTGTATTTTTCATTGTAACATGGGTGATGGGAACTGACCAGTAGGGAGCTGGAAAGTGTTGATTATATCACACAATCCGATCTTTCTGTGAAAAGTGTGGATTATAGTCTTCCTTGACTATTAAATCACAAGTGAAGTCAAGTTAACACGTAATGAACACTTTTCACACAATAGCATTGCTAGTGTTGTGCAGTGCAGCATGACCTGCAGGCAGAGCGTTGTAGAAACAGTTGTTGTTGACACCTTCCCCTAAGCAGCCCAAACTAAGGTATTGTTCTGGCAGGATCTGTGCAGATGACCACAGGACTTAAAATACTTGTAGTACAGATGGGTATTCGCAGAACTTTCCAAGTCGTCTGTCATATCTGGCATGATATCACTGTCGGTGTAATGTAGGTTGATGTACATGACTCAATTTACAACACTTAATGAGTGTCCATGCCAAGCATGAACCCTGAAAAAATAAGTGAATTAAATTCCAACAAATGTATTGCTTTTTTTACCTGCAGTAAGTTTCTTGTAGCGTGCACTCTAATCATTATGACACATACTCCTCAGAAATAATAACTGTTGAGCGGGTATAATGCCCATTTCACTTAAATCTGTCATTTTGGCTTCCACCACCTGGTCTTCCTACTGCCATATCGATAAGTGGAAAATAAATGAGCAAGCAGTCAAACTTGACTGTGCATGTGACAATTTACGTAAGCGGCGAACTACACCATGCACAAAAGGTAGGGGAAAATGTCATGCATTAAAGTATATCTTGGTCAGTTCCTGCCACCCTTGTTACAAGTCATTCATGACATGTCACAATGACCATTGTGCCATCTTGATGATAACGCGGTCTTCGACATCGTTGATTATGTGGCATAATGGTCATATTAAATGTTATGATTCAAGCTCGATAGTCCGACAACCCATTGGTCCGACGACCCATTGGTCCGACAGCCCAATAGTCCGACAACCCATTGGTTCGACAGCGGCTGATGCCATCCCGTTAGTCCAATAAATAGACTTTGTCATAGGTGTCAGAATAGCCCTTACTTATCAACATACCCTACATTATTATGTATGTAGACCTACATTCATACATACATACATACATATATTTATAATAGGCATACATACATACATACACATGTGCATACATGCATACATTCATAGATGTATAGATACATACATATAAGCATCAAACAAAAATACATACATACATACGTTCATACATACATACATACATACATACATGCATAGATACATACATATAAGCATGAAACATACATACATACATACATACATACATACATACATACATACACACATACAGGCCTAAGCATCAAACATACATTCATACAAAATACCAATACCCCTAGACAGGGGGGTTACCGATTCGTTACGTGTAAACATGGGGGGGGGGGGGGGGCACAAAAATGCCGGGGTATGGTCATTCCAATATTCCGAGCCCCGGTAGATTCATCTGTACACAGCGAAGTTCCGAGAAATCAAGGGATCCGTCCTTATCACAAATTGTTTTGAATGTCAATAGTTCAAAGCTTCCTATGCCACTGCCTTGCTTTGCTAGTACTATCCAAGGATACTAGATATAGGCCTAGGCTAGGGCCTATAACGTATAAGGCATTCTGAGTTTGCCACCGTTGGTGATAAAAGCCAGCATGTACCAACTCCCATATAGGCCTATAGGTAGTCTCAAAATATTTATCCAGTTACACAAACACATAACACTGCCGCATGCTGGCATCATAACTCACTGATCGTGATCAGCGTGGCTCAAGCGTGACGGTAGATTCGTCTGTACACAGCGAAGTTCCGAGAAATCAAGGGATCCGTCCTTATCACAAATTGTTTTGAATGTCAATAGATCATCCTTTGTTCTTAATCTGCATTGTTAACTGAATCACTTCAGACCCACCTTTTTCGGGTGGTATATGTTGCTTTGCCTTTTTGCTCAAGTGTGTGTGCCAAAATAAAGTCTCATAAAATTGTCTTTAATAGTTTTGCGCTGACGGCATGAAATACATCAAACGGTGCTTACAAGGAAAAAAAAGGCTAAACAACTCACATGGACTTCTTGTGCTTTGACCACGATGCTGTGTGCTTTAATTTTTTTTTTTGGGGGGGGGGGGGGGGTTCAAGGGTTCAATGCAAATTTTCAGGGTTTTTTTTAAGCACTCAGTACACTCATTGGGATGAATAGGGTCGATTGTATAAAAAACAGAGTTAAGATACGTGTCTTTTAGGCCCACCACTGTGTCATGATTGGCAAACTACAAAATTAATTTGCACACTGCGTGCATGGAGGGAGGGGCGGGGGTGAGACTTTTGCGTATATGCCCTGCGTGCATGGGGGGAGGGCCCATGTAGGTTTCTTGAGATTGAAGTAATTATATATATATATATATATATATATATATATATATATATATATATATATGTGTATATATATGTATATATGTGTATATATATATATATATATATATATATATATATATATATATATATATATATATATATATATATATATATTGCAGATCCTGACCAAACTTTTCCAGGGTTGCCTTTAGTATTAATAACTATATTTCTTTTTTAGCATAAATGTTTACAGGTAATCTGATTCTCCAACTTCATCTAGATTTAATTAAAACAAGTTCCAGACAGCCTTATTTCAAAAATGCATATAGTAGTTAAATGGGGACATTTAACAACTGCCCATGTAGGTTTGTTCTCAGATTGAAGTAACTGGAGATGTTTCTGGTTTTTTTTCACAACATTTTTTTGCCACCACAACATTGCTTCCTCATCTTTAATTCTTTTAATAAATATAAAAAATGTTAATGTTTGTAGTGCCTAATCATTGTGTATATATATAATATTTACCATACAAAATACATTAATTCAACGCAATTCTATCAGGGTTTTTATAAAGACCAAATATAACCGACTTCTGTTGAATCAAAATTACTTGATGTATATATGTGTTCCAAAAAGTGGACAGTTGATGCCAGATTGATTTGATGAGGGAATGGAATCCAGGTCCTAGTTGAACCAATAGATAAATGGCCTTGAAACGAATCATGAATTTTCACACCTGCAAGGAAGTCTTGGATGACTTGTTTTCACTTAGCTTGTTTTTCACTCAATATACGTTTAACCCATGTAATAGTAATTATCCAACTTTGATTTCAAAATTGGGAATTTTTAAAACCACCATTACCTGGCTTTTGATACATAACATCCATTTAAACATTTGCTATATTGCTACCCCAGTAAAAAAAAAAACAAATTCCTTTTTGTACCTTTTTAATCATTTCGGAATTCAGCGATACTATGGAAATCAAGTATGCTGTTGTAGCGGGAAATTAATATGCATATCTCCTATTACGAAATGCCTAATGTTTTCATCACTAAAATTTTCCCAATTAAAGACAGGTCTCACATTTCCAAATTTATATTTAAAACATCTCACATGAGCTGAAAGTTTTCAAAATTTTTAAACTGCATATCTTGGTTTTAGTGAGGAATTTCACACCTAAAGTAAAGAAATCCCCAGTACTTCATTTTGCAAGCATATTGCCATGCTGTCTATCAACATTACTACCAATCCACATGCATTCTGTTTTGTCTAAATTAACTTTAAAACCACAACACTCCTCAACATTTTGCAAAACGTCTAACACAGCATTTCCAGATTCCGCATACAATGCAAAACAGGTGGTATCATCTGCAAGTTGAATTAATTCTGTCACTTCTCAACCTCCAGTAATACCTTTTATACTTGGATTTGCCCTAATATGAATAGCTAGCAGTTCAACAACAAGGACAAACAAAAATGGAGATAAAGGACAGCCTTGGTGAACACCCCTGTGTAAAGTGAAAATGGTTTAGCGTATTCGTCATTGATGACACAGCTCTTTATGGCTGTACACATTATTTGCACCCATTTTCTAATATATTCACCAAAATTAAATACTTGTAGAGCTTTATCAAGAAATTGCCATTCCAAGGTATCAAATGCCTTTTCCAAATCGATCAGCAAAATCAAGCTTGCCATATCACTCAAGCTTGTTAATGCAATAATGTCTGAAATTTGCCTTATATTCTCCCCAATATATCTGCCCCTAGCATAATCAGTCTGACACCCACTGACCAGCTTTGGCAAAAAATGCCATCACCTTTACAACTAATTTATAATCCATAATGAAAAAGGGCGCCATTGTGCCAAGTACAGTCATTTTTTTTCAGGTATTAAAGAAATGGCTCCTCGTCTTTGACCCACTTACAAGAAGCCATTTTCAAAGGCGTAGTTGAAATTCTCCATAATCAAAGGCTTTGTCTATCCAACAAAATTTGTAAATTGCAACCGTAAACCCATCGCTACAGGATTCTTATTATTTATAGATTATTTAATACATTTAAACAGTCAACCGCAGTTATTAAACCTTCAGAATCTTGTTTCTCATCATCAGATAAAGTTGGAGTATTTGGGTTATTAAAGACTTCACTGAATCGAATGTCATCCACCAGATACAAGTCTTCATTGGAATGATGTAATTATTTCTCCTCCTGCTCCTCCTCCTGCTCCTCCTCCTCCTCCTCCTCCTCCTATTGTTTTCGATATCCTAGTTATCACTAGTCATTAATTTTGTAACACCTTTTGATTTATAGTTTCATTTTATCCAAAGGTAAGGATAAATACTTTGTACTCTTTTCCCCTTCCCTCAACCTGTCGATTATTAATACCACTTTACTGTGCCTGAAACCTGATCTATTTGATCTTTAACTTCATCACTGTGTGATGAAGCCAAATCAGTTTGTAAAAATCAGTTTGTTAAAAATTCAACTATTTCTTTTTGCATAAGAGACTGTAAATCCTTGAAGATCACACTTGATGACATCCCATTTCAAACTTTTGTTCTCTAGATTCATATATTTATCAGCCTGTTCCTTAATTAAATCTTTTATTTCTGCCACATAAATTTCATATTTCAGTAAATTTCTATTGAAATTCCAAAACCCAGGACCCCCCCTTTTTTAATCAAGCTGTGGTCTGTTTTTATTGCAGGTTTAATTTTGCAGGATGTAACAAGTGGACTAAGAAATCTAGAAATAAGCCAAAAATTCAATCTACATTGGATTAATGGTGATTAAGATTTCCAAGTATGCATAAACGTGTCGGGGTTTCTTATTCTCCATATATCTTCCAATATAAATTCTTCCATGAAATTTAATAAATCTGTGCGGTATTTAGAAATATTTTCCTAATTAATAATTAAAGTATTTGAACGGTTCGGAAGGAGTTCAGGCCTAAAAATGAATTATGATAAAAGTGAAATAATGCCTATTGGGTCTCTAAAAAACAGACAATTTAAATTAACAACTTCCCGGCTGATTAATTAGACGAAAGGTCCGATTAAGATGTTAGGAATATGGATATCTCCAAATACAACCAAAATGTCTCATATAAATAACAATCCACTAATTTCAAAGATTAAACATCAGCTTAATATATGGTCACACAAGAAAATTTCACTATATGGTCAAGTGACAATATTAAAAACTTTTGCTTCACCTAATCTATGTGATGACCACATTTCCAAGCCAAATCACCAAAAAAAAAAAAAAAAAAAAAGGTACAGATAAGTTCTTTAAACTAGTGGAAACCTTACTTTTGATTTCCTATGGACTGGGCAAAGAAAAGACAAAATAAAGAGAAATATAATTATTGGGTCGTATGAGCAAGGTGGCTTGAAAATGACACACATTAAATCTCAAAATAAAGCATTAAAATAAGGTTAGATCAAAAGAGTTCGGTATAATGAAAACAATGGAAATTGGAAAGAACTGGCCCTCTGACAGCTGCCAAACTATGAAAGCATATGGAAATGTACTATTTGGTATAAGGATTTTGCTATTATCTTTGGTAAGGTTTAAAGTAATGTTTGGAAGGAAATGATAATCCTGTGGCGTTCATTCAACTTTTTTGACCCAAAAACTTTCAAGACATTGTACATAAACAGCTGTGGTATAATTCTTGGATCGGAGTTGAAAACAAACCTGTGTATTACAAAGCCTAGCAGGAAGAAAAAATCAATGAAGTACTTAATCTACTCTATGAAAAAGGTCAATTTCTATCATATCATATATTTTATGTAAAATACTCAAATGGGAGATTAAATTATTTGAGGTATCAAAGTTTAGTATCTGCAATACCAAGAAGTTGGAATATTGTAATAAATGATGGTTGGACTCAAAATTTGGACAGCTATGTATACAATGTAGACAAAGTAACGAAGGCTGAAAAAGCTTCATCATATTTATATTCTACATTGATTGAAAATATTTTCATCAATCCACAAGTCACTTTCGAAAAGTAAAGTCGAGATTTGGAAACAGAAATTGATTAAAGAACGCTGGCAGCGTTGTTTTACAAAAATATATAAGAGTACTATCTCATGTAAGTTGAGAGCCTTTAGTACAGATTCCTTCACAGAATAACGTTTACAAATTCAAGACTATTTAAATGTGGTTTAAAAGAAGGTGAAGGTTGTTCTTTGTGTAATGAAGAGGAAGAAACATTGATACATTACTATTATGACGGTGAAGTAACTCAACAATTTTGGAGACAGATTCTTCAGTGGATAAAAGAACAATGATCAATTGATATTAACTTTTCAAAAACAGAAATTTTACTTGGCGTTGAATTAGAAGGAATGGAATTTTAGTCGTTTGTATTTTTGACTGCAAAGTACTATTTGTTTCTCTGTCATGACAAAGAATGGCCTAATTTGGAAAACTTTAAGAACATGCTATAAGAAATAAAGTCAACAGAATACAGTATAGCAAAGAAATTTTAAAAACTTTCAAAACATTACAAAAATGGAGGAATATACAGATTATTTGATTCGGTGAAATGGGGAAAGATGGGGGGTAATTTACACTGACTGGAGGGAGAGATACCCGCATGGGGCTCTCGGTCGCAGTCACTACTCTGACAGTGGCAGCATCAAGGGGTGACCGGCGTTTAGGCCGTGGCCGAGAGCTTAGTTTGCCAGGGGTAGGCACAGCTATGCGGCTCTCTTCCACGATGCCTCCCCATAGTTTCCTGTTTATTACTTTTATATAACTGTATATTTGATATACCAAGTTGCTTTCTCAGTTGTCTAAAATGTGCAGATTGGGTGATTTTTACCTGGTAATAGAGTGGATAAACTGATATTTGGAGAGTTTGAGTGTGCTATCTTGAAGTGAGCCTTGTGACCAATAAGAAATTAGTTGACGTAAAATTCTATATGTGTACAGATTATGTAATGCAACCATAATAATGTATGTTTTTGATGATGTGCAATATGTATATTATACAATATATGTACCATTTATTACGGAATAAAAAATCATTTAAAAAAAGAAATATTTCTCTCTCTACCACCCTTATCTAATAAAGAAAATAAAATGGTATTGGAATCACCTTCAAAGATGAAAATCATCTATTAAATAGGACCTGAAATTACGTAAAAATGCCACTTGTTCGGTCACATTATCTTTTGTAGGGGCATACAGATTAATAAAAGTGAACTTTTCATTATCAGTCTCAGTTATGAGGATAAAAAATCTACCGTGTGAGTCACAAATAGAGTTCTGTATATTACAATAATTGTATTAGAGAACTGAATGGCTCACCTTTGCTATCCCTCGAACCATGCAGAAATATTATGTTGGCACCCCACTCATTTTTCCAAAACTTTTCATCTTCTAAACAATTCCAGGCTTCTTACAAAATATAATACCATTATGAAACTGTCTCAGCCAATTAAATATAGATAGGCGCTTCTTCTTCTTACTAAGCCTTCGCACATTAAGCGAGTGTAAAGTGAAACTGTAGATACATGTAGGTCCATGTAACTATACCAGAATGCATCAAACATTATAGTGAGTAGATGGCAAAAACTACAAATCATAAAAGATAAATGCAAAAAAAAAAAATCACTAATCTTGAAGTTACACCATCAAAAGCGAAGGCATAACACAAAAAATACCACAAAGATCCTTGATGTTATACATAAAGGTAGAAAAACAATTTTCTAATGCATAATTTAGAACTGGAAGTACTTTGGGGGAAATCTTTCTGATTTATTACAACAAAAACTGTGTTCTGTTTGGTTGATTTTGAATGGTGACTATCATTGTATTGTTTTAGTTCTGCTTCAGTGACTCGGCCCAAAACGGGGGGGGGGGGGGGGGGGGAATCATAAAATGATGACTATGGGGGTGTCACAGAAATCTAAAATGGTCATATATATATATATATATATATATATATATATATATATATATATATATATATATATATATATATATATAACTACAGTTTGCTCAATTCTATTATTTTGACTCTTATTAACAACTAGCAAACCTTCTCAGAGAGTAATTACAATTCATTGTTTAGCATGTGGCATTTTTGCAACCAGGATTGAAGGAATTTCCTGTAATTCCGTTATTTGTTTTTCTACTGGAAATTCGTTTAATTTGTGTCAGAGTACATTTCCGCTTTACTACTATAGCGATCTACTAACTAAATGGTGGTGGGTCAGACGATCGAAAGCACCTCAGAGAGGCAGCAGCAAAGCAAGATTCACACCCGGATAAAACCAGACTGAACTAATTAAAAAATTAGAAGCCCAGAGCCTAATGTGGCTCAAGTCATTGTATTTTTAAAATCTCATAGGAAATGACATAAGGGCATGCTCAGTGACAGGCGAGAGTACTCACCATTGTCTGTGAAGTCTCCCGTCAATGGATCGTGGAAGTCGCTGGTGTGGGGAACATCTTTAAGTGCACCAAGTCTCTTCATAGACTACCAGATATCTGAGATAGAAGTCAACAAATGTATGGTTGGACCGGCACCCACAGGATTCGATGATATCACCCAAGCACACTTGTCGACCTGCGTCGCATGAAGTGGAAACAGCATGGACTCAATGAGCCATGATGTTGTGCAACCCACGAAGCTCTTCAAACTTGTCTGCAGCAATGTAGGCATGTTTGATTGCTTCAGCTATCAACCGCGATATCGTGTTTTTGGCCACCTTCTCCTTATTTTCCCGGATCAGAATGAAAAGTTGTTTCTTATTGGCTCTGCGGGGCTCCAATGCGGCCAGGTAGAACTTGAGCGCCTGCAAGGGGCATAACTTTCTCTCCTGGTCAGCCAGTCCAATGAACTGGTCAAAGGCTTTGATTGTGAAACCAGCGAAATTGGACGCTGGTAGTCTAGGGTCATAGTTCTTGGTGACAAAGTCAGGATGAGGTCGTAAAGTCACTTATGTCTTGTCGGCACACCAGGCAATGCATGTAAAGTTAAGCATTTGTAACTCACTTCGACGTGCCCCCGACACCATATCTAACAGGAATACTGTTTTCCTGTTGAGGTCGCTGAAGGATGCTTTGCCTAGATCCACAAATGGTAGTCTCATTAGGCCTGCTAATACTATCGGGACAGACCACTTAGGGTAGGTGTTCTGCTTGAGTGGTCTCTCTGCATAAAAACCTTGGATAAGCCTGGACAGTGACTTGTCTTGAATGGGATTCGCACCAAGAATTCCCAACATGGAAGCCATCACTGGCTGGTATCACTTGATAGTCCTGACCATACAGTTGCCTCTGTCGAACAGATACATGAGAAAGTCTGCTATCGTGGCCATGGAACTCGTCCCAGGGTCAGTCTGCTGACGATCACACCAGTCGGCATAGACTTGCCATCTGGCGCCGTACACTTTTACTGAAGAGGAGCGAAGCTTGCCTCTGGCGATTCTCGCTGCCACTTTCTGTGAGAAGCCGGAAGCTGCAAGATGTTGCGAGACAGCCTCCAGGCATGTAAATTAAACTGCTTTGGTGCTGAGTGAAACAAACTTGTTCTTTGTTGTACCAGAAGTGTGTCCCACAGCAGGAGTGCTTGTGGAGGCTCTAGAGAGAGCGCAAGAGCATCGACCGTCCAAGCTCTCTTCTGCCACCATGGAGCAATCATTATCAATCCCACTTGTTCCTGACATACCTTGCGAAGGACCTTGGCTGTAAGTGGCATTGGCAGATAGGCATATGCTCGCATCCTGTCTCAATTGATGCTGAGGGCATCCGTTGCCTAGGCCTGTCGGTCTGGGTACGAAGAAACAAACACTGGCAGTTTATTGTTCACCGACGTGGCAAACAGGTCTATATGTGGTCATCCCCATCTGGTCCACAGGGCTTGTGTTATGCTGGGGTGAATTGATTATCTTGTCCTTGTGTGCTAATAAATCGGTTTTGACATTGAGAATCCCGGCTCTGTGTAGACATGATAGCCGTATTCTGTACTTGTGGCACCACATTATTATTCTGCAGGCTAGACAGCACAGCTGTGGTGATTTGGTACCCCCTTGTTTGCTTATGTAGAAAACCGTCGTTCTGTTGTCTGACCGTACTACTACTAGAACATCTTTGTCATTCCAGATGGTAAGCTATTGCCGTCGAGCGAGACAAATGGCTTCCATCTCTAGCCAGTTGATGCTGTAATCCTGACACTGCAAGGGCTAGGTGCCGGATACTGTCACAGTCCATGTGGGCTCCCCAACCCGCTTTTGAAGCGTCCGTGAAGATTAGTGCTTTAACCTGGAAAGTTCTTGAGCGTTTTACCTTTCAAGTTTCATGACATTTTCCCTGTCTAGCCACCACCTGAGTTGAATCTTGTCGGCCCTTGACAACTTTGTTTTTCTGGATACCCAACAAAATGAGCTAGGGTATGGACACTGGATTAAGACACTGGATTAATGTACAGAGGCCAACTAAATTAAAGCAACACATTTCTGAGCGTTTTTATGCGTCAATGGAAAGAATCGAATACACAGCGAAACAGCTGTCGATGAAGGAGCCTCCTTTTCGTCGTGAAGCCAACTCTTTATATTATCTAGATGTGACTCAAGGGGGCGCAACAGTGCGTTGCGGTGCGGACAATGCGATTTTCTAAATCAGTGACAGGTAAACGCAAGGTGATATCGCATCCAAAGTCCAAAAGGATAAATAAAATGCACAGGTTTATTAACTGGTAGATCAATTCTTGATCGTAATACAACTACCTTGTGTATATCCTACTTTTAAGAAAAAGTTCATTATTTCGGTCAATATCTGCTTACTGGTGACAGACAAAATGCATCAGATTACCGTAATGTGGGTCTCCAGAATTAATAATTTTGATGATCGAGATGCACATAATCACTACAAATATATTTAAATCGTAGAATATTAGGGACCAGAACTGAAAAATATCTACTTTTGTTTCATTTTATCTTTGGTTAGGTTTTGTGGCATCATTTTGCACCCTATTTAAATTTTGTCCCGTATGTCAATCATGATGGTGATGATGAAAGTGAGTGTGACAATGTATGAACTGATGAAACTGATAATGAAGCAGATGCAAGTCAAAATGAGAATGATGACTTAGACGAAAGTGGCGGTGAAACATATGAAAGTGAAAATGACATTGCTACAGACTCTGAATTGGACAACAAAGGAAACAACAGTGCTTTTTGTGACAAGATCTGGCCGAAGAGCAAGCACTTGGCAAAAACCTAGTTTGAGGCAAATTACAACATGGCATAATATACTGCTCAAAACAATTAAAGGGACACTTTAGCAGGGAAGCCTTCAGCATTACATGTATTGACAATGTATTGCATTGGTGTAAAATGTATGGACACTTCCAGTGAAACATCACAGAGACTGACCTCGTGGAAGAATGAGCACATACCGAAAGTATATCTTTTTTGTGCAAATAAAAAGGCATAAGCTCTCTAAAAAAACAGCAATGCTGTTCATTTGAATATTATTTCTACTCTGTTCATGCATGCCACTTTTTAAACCTGAACCTGGATTCAGGTAATTTTTGCTGAACTTTGGTAAAAAAAACATTACATCTTGTCAAATCGGTTCAAATCTGATGGGGGGGGGGGGGGGGGGGGAGGTAAAAAATCGGGCTTACTTGTTTTGGGGGTGAGGGGCACAAAAACCTTGCTGGTACCTTATTCTTATATCCCGGCCCCCCTCCCCCAATTCATGGAGGTCTCCTCTTTGTTGCAGTGCCGCTGTGTATGTGGTGGACGAGGCCACATCTGCAACTTCGTTTCTAGATTAATTGAACTTAGCCAGTGATGGCGGCGGGGGGGACACACTCTCTCTCTCTCTCTCTCTCTCTCTCTCTCTCTCTCTCTCTCTCTCTCTCTCTCTCTCTCTCTCTCTCTCTCTCTCTCTCTCTCTCTCTCTCTCAAATGTTGCTCCATAGTTTAATGACTAATGCATAATTGGATCCTATCCATACATACGCTTCTGAATGGATTTTAAAAAAATATTTTAGTGGCGTGTGTAGGCCTCCACTAACTTTACCTGGGCCATTCACATGTTTGCGTTTATGATTATAGTTTAGATTGTGTCCGTTGTAAGGTGCTTAGGATGACTGGAATGACAAAATAGTTCCAGGTCAAAAATAAGGACATATCATGATGCGGCACATAGCAAATAGTACCAGGTCAAAAACAATGACATATTATGATGCGGACATAGCTTGTGCGTGAGACTATTGCACTCATGGAAAAATGAGCATCAAAACTTTTCCTATTCGTCTTATGCCAAACGCCCAATGTAAATATGACTTGTTGAACATCTTAGTTCAACCCTTTCACAAGCTACATTTCCACCGTGTTTCAGAAGACTCCAAGTGACCGTTTTTTGGAAAAGTCCAAAATAGCAAAAAATCCACAAAAATATGTTTAAAAAAATAAAAATAAATGCAGCGCTACCTATTGAACAAATGAATAAGACGAACTGAAATACGTATATGAAATTGAATGACTGAGTTAAGAAATTAAATGAAACTGCATAAATCAGTGACGAAATAAAGAAAAGTATGTACATATAAATTAAAGTTAAAAAAGTGGGCAATTATGCTTGTGTATAAGGTCTCCGCAAGATACCTTACATGACTTTATGTGTGCCTTTTTATTAAATATACATTAGTAACTTCCTTAGAAATTATAATAGATACCAGACTTTTTGGGGGGTGGGGGTGGGGGTGGGGGCGTAGCTTCAAATAACACGCAGGTCCATGTATTCAGTCACACAAGTTTGATAGTAACATTTTGAAGGTCATTGTACGTGAAAGTACAACTTATTGCCACTTCAACATGCAAATATGGCTGCCAAAAGCCCCTCTTCTGCTACAAGATTAAGATATTAACCCGGATCATGTAACTTTATGGTAGGTGTGATTCGATCGGATTAATACTGTTAGATATTCATCTAATGAAAATGAGGACTGTTATCAGGGCCATCCCACCGTCTGCCATCAGTGTTAGGTTTTCACCTAATAAAAATGAGGACTGTTATCAGGGCCATCCCACTGTCTGCCATCAGTGTTAGGTTTTCACCTAATGAAATCAAGACTGTAGATCACTTTTCACCATTTATTCTGGAGATCTCAAAATGTGCAACAAGTTGACAAAAGAAAAAGAGCTGATAGTGCTTCAGTGGTGTCACATCTAAGTCTGGTCTATAAGTACTGTATGTGCCTGTCTGACTGTGCCCCTCTGGCTTCAGTCGACAATTCGCAACTGAACGTCTACTACTCCTATGTTCGGGGAAGGCATCACTTATATACGCATGCTGCGCCCAAAGGCTTGCGCCCGATCTCTGCGCCCAAGCTCTGCGCTCGACCCCTGTGCCTGAGGACCATCTGGATGGCTGGCAGGCAGCCAAGTAAACAAAGGTTCCCCTCAGCCTTTTGCCCACCCCATCACATGACCAGTGGTCTCTCAAGGGATGCAAACAGTCACCATCTTTAAACAAAAGTTGTTGTCATCACACAAGCCCTTCCCTTTGTTGGTGTGAGAAAGTAAACACAGCTGACAGATAAGGCAGTGTCTTGTAGACCCTCCCCTCCCCAATCCACCACAACATTCCAAAACTACTCACAGGGGCTGATCCAGGATTTTTCAAGGGGTGGTGGTGCTGAACATGAAAAATTTGGCGGGGTTCCAGGGGGCCGCCCAGGCCCCCGGCGGGTCCAGGGCAGAGCCCTGGCGAGGGGTTCAGGGGGCGCAGCCCCTCGAAGCTCCAGGATTTTTAAGCATTTTGAAGGGCACAAACAGCTTTTGTTATCACTAAAATGACAGATATGGTGTATGGTTAATACTTTCATTTGATATGATATTGACCCACAATCAAAGTTCGATAACCAATACTGTGGGTTTTATTTCCTGAAACTTCTGCTGTTGAATTGTCATTAATATTGGAATATATTAGAGCTTATAGAGAAGATATTCAGGCACATATATAAAACACAATAATTCATTTGAAATGCAAGTGAAAATATGATTTATTGGAATGTATCACTATAGAGACCCATGGTAGTTGTCATGTTTGATTCAGTTCTTGGAACACAGTACTTCACTTTACCGCCTAATAAAAAAACCCATCAAATTTTGGGATCCTGTGTTGCAGAATAAAGGCAAGTAAATCAAAAAGAGCTTACATGTCATAAATAAATGTATATGTATTACATAAATAAGTCAGCACCAAAACTCTATGGCAGAGCTTTCCTTTTCTGTGTTATGTAGCATACATATGTATTGGGATATAAATATGCTGTTAATTTAGCACAAACAATTCCAGGAATTTAATTCTAGCACATTCAAAATTACTTAGTTATAATTAGTTCACAGCTAAACTAAATAGCTGTAGGGGGTATTTACCACTTACTTCTCAGTCATGATAATTTTGTTTTTTTATCACAATAGTACGCCAATTAACTCTTTCATTTCACAATCATACATTTTCCTTACACATACATTCAAATAAGTCATCACTACTGGAATTTAATAAAAAACAGACACACCTCACACCAATCATCTAGACTAGAACTTGTATTTTCACCTCCACAGAACCCGCAGACGTCATACAGGGTCATTATATAGCACACATGCATGTAAAGACACGACTGATACAAAATAAAATCATAATTCATACATCAAGCATCATATGAATGAAGAGAACTATCAAAGTTCAGTTTTGAGAACCACAGAATATGGAGGCTTCATTCCATGGTACTTCCATACTATGCATTCAAATGACTCTTCATTACTGAAAGTTTAAAAAAAATCTCTCATCAGTTATCATTAAGAGAACATAAGAACTTGGTATGTATTTTTACCACCATAGAACCTGCAAACATCACACAGGGTCATTACATACCATGCATACATTTGAAAAATTATCGTTATTGCTACAATGACAATACTTACATCAACCATCATATAAAATGACTAGACCTATATCAGTTCCATTTTCACAACCACAGAATATGCAGACTTTGTATCATGGTGGTTCCATACCAGGTATTCAAATAAGTTATCACTACTAGAATGAAATCATGAGAATCACATCAATCAGATAAAATGACTAGAACTATCTGACTTGGATTCGATCTTCCCTACTAAATTTGGGGTAACTTTTTTATGCGTGACTGTAGCAAGAGAACTGGCCAGCAGGCTGGACTATTTTCAAACACACAGACATGATAGAGGTTAGTGAAGCAAAGTAAAATAATTGTGACTTTCCAGGTATGCCATATGGTGATGTTACATAAAGGGGCACAATGTCACTTTATAGTTCCACCGCAAGGTTTCCCCATATGAACCAACCAAGCAAGAATGTGCAGCACCTGTGTTATGGAAAATTCTTTTAATTCACGCAATCACATATGTGATGAAGTTTTGCAATACTGTTCTTAGACAAAATTTTCTTTCAAAGCATGCAATGTTCATTCTTCAATGTTTCACACCAAGGACAATTTGCTGTGACTTTGCGTGTTTTGCATCTTGCCAAGTTTCAAACCTGAAACGAGCTTCGCGGGAATCTGTGGCCGCGCAATGCATCATGGGAGGATTTGACACTGGGCCGGCTGTGGTCGCAGGGAAGCGCGTTGGTGATGAGTGTTACCAGTGATATCACCAGGCCGACTGGAGTGGAGAAGAGTCCTGTGAACCCTTACCCCCCTATACTATACCCGCACCCACCTGTAACCACCAGACATTGTCTGACCACTGGTATTAATTTAAAAAAATATTTTATTTATCTATTTTTTTTTAGGGAGGGGGTGTGGGCGCACCTCCCGCACCCGCCCCCCCCCCCCCCGCGATCCGCGCCTGACTGAAGTCCTCTGTACTGGTCAGGGTCTGATTTTCCATGCATCATTACAATGATATCACAGCTACAATAGGCCATAGCACCAGGTAGGCAGCCCCCTGACTGGCCAGTCTGATGCATCTGGCACCAGTATACTTCATATCATCAGACACAGGATCAGTTGCCATACTTCATGCACAACACACTTGTCCTACACAAAGTTTCTCCAAAATGCATACCGGTATATCCCAACAGGTCAAACTTATAGATTCCTATGTTACTACGTCTGAGTGACATTGATCCTGAACAAGGCAGAACCATAACAAACTTAGTTGTCTTCCTGCATGCCAATGAAAATCTGTGAAAAAATATTCATGCACCACCAATGCACCACACTGCAAATCATGACAAACTGCAGCTTTCCAAACTAGCCCAAGTCACAGCCATCATCTCTACTTTTTCGGATCCCCTCTGACAGGCAAGACTTCTGAGAACAATGCGTGTGCACCTCCAAGTGACTTTGACCCTGAAAAGAATGCCATCAATGTCCAACAAAATGTTCCACCTTCAGAACCGCATTTCAAACTCATAGACAACACACCTGTCCTACAGAGAATTTCTCCAAAATGCATATATCCCAACACATCAAAGTTACAGATTCTTATGTTGCTATCTTAGAATAACGTTGACCCTGAACAAGGCAGAACCATATGACAAACTAAGTTGTGTTCCTGCATGCTAATGATAATCTGTGAATACATGTCCATGAGCCATCAGTGCGCCACACTGCATGATCATGACTGCCTGTGGCTTTCCAAACTACCCCAAATCACAGCCTCCTTATCATCTCTACTTTCTGGGATCCCCTCTGACAGGCAAAACTTCCTAGAAACAATGAATTTACACCTCCGAGTGAATTTGACCCTGACCAAAATGCCATCACTGTCTAACAAAATATCCCATATCAAGAAAAGCATTTCAGACTCTTGCACAGACAACACGAACATATTACAACCATGAGCAAGGTGTACACTTGCTGAACAATAAACATGACCAAAAACACAATGTACGACCAACCATGAGCACAGTTTGTATCACATTACACTGTTCAACATAACTATGGAGCACAACGTCCCATTCTTGACTTGAGCACATTGCCTATACAGTACATTGTTCTCAACACAGCCAATTACCACAATGTCCAGTTTTTAGATCTGCAAAGATATCCCCAATATAGCACCCCCTGCAAGTCAATACAGCAAAGCTCTATAACCTTCACTACAAACTGGAAGGAACACAGTTTAATTGCAACACAATGTACAGGCTCCTCGCTGCACCCCCGATAATCAGCATAGGTTGGCCTGTCCACGATTTGAGTCCCCCTGGTCAATCTTCCAAGCTGGTCCCGCCTTCACTGAGTACATGTGTATGTAACGAAACATGTACACTACATGTATGTAGACAATGCGTAAACCACTGGCACTGTAGCCTGGCGCCATGTTGTTTCAAGCTGAGGCTGCAAGTACAGATGGTACATGCATGTACCTGTCTTACAGTCTGTCTTCAGACCTTCAGTGTTTATTTCACTTGACACACAAACCATAATAAGCTGTAGTGGCATCAAGGTCAAAACAGTCTGCATTTTTCCACTTTCAACTACTGTTGTCTGAGATTTCCTCAGCTGGGATGATAGAGATGAAGCTTTGGCCAGTCTGTCTCTCCAAATCTTGCAGTAAACTCAAGACCAGGTTGACGTCTGTCATACCGGGGTCTGTTTCACTGTTTTCCACCTTAGGGCAGTTGTGCGGTACATTTGTGGATGACAACAGTGCAGTTTTAAGCAATTCACCACTCCAGTTTCTCCACCACGCTAACATTCATGTTGTTGGCTTTTGTTCACCTTCCGGTCACCTGATTTGTGATATGAGTCCTTACCCCGCCACCAATGTTAGCTTTTTCACATAATAAAAATGAGGACTGCATGTTATCATTCCATCCCACTACCTGCCACCAGTGTTAGGTTTTCACCAAATGAAATGAAGACTGTAGATCACTTTTCACCATTTATTCAGGCGATCTCAAAATGTGCAACAAGTTGACAACAAAGTGCTGATAGTACTGTCACATCTGAGTCTGGTCTCTAAGTGCTGTATGTGCCTATGTGACTATGCCCCTCTGACTTCAGTTGATGACTGAACATTTAGTACTCCTGTGCTGGGGGAAGACATCCCTTATATGCCCATGCTGCGCCCAAAGGCTTGCGCCCGACCCCTGCGCCCGAGGACCATCCGTATGGCTGGCAGGCAGCCAAGTGAACAAAGCTGCCCTTCAGCCTTTTGTGGGGTTTCCCCAAAGGTCCCAGGGGATAACCCAATTACTGCTACTGCATACCTCCATGGCCTATAGCTTCCCTGGCAATATAAACAACCCGCCTATAAACTGAGCTACGCTTGGCTTTTTAATGTAATTTGACAACTAAGAAAAAAAAGGACATGAAACTCAACCAGAAGATTCTGACATCTATACAAATTGCCGTACTCGAAATGAAAATAAAAAGAAATTGAATTTAAAAATGCAGGTGTATTTACTATGCAGAACATCTTGCAATGGGTGGTAAATTCAGAAATATTCTGTATAAAAAGGCGAGCTTCTTAAACTGCAAAAACTCTATGTGTGTTATAAAGAAAATGAACAAGCAAGAAAGAAAAATTGAAGATCATTGCAACCTGATACTCGATCACGAGAATCTTGAAAATGTACTGTACATAGCACTGGGGTGTTTGGTTTTCTGCAGATCTTTCATGGTCAACTTATGTGAACCATATGGTTTCCAAAGCTGATAAGTTGGTATCCCTAAACGTTTACAGTACAAATTCAACAGGAACACGTTGGAATGACTGTACGTTTCGGTTTTTACTCCCCTGTCTTGAATATGCAAGCGTGGTCTGGGATTGAAGACCTCAATATGACGAAGATCGACTGGAAATGTTCAACTGGTTGCAGCCCGGGCAGTGACTGGGGCGCTCGCCAAAACAAGTATTGAACAGACCTATATTAAAACATATTGGGAAAAATTGGCAGAACGCAGGAGAAAGCAAAATTGTTACTGTTGTTCAACATTATTAATGAACTTGCTTCTGGATATCTTTATAAATTATTACCTGGAATAGTTTCGTTCAGATCTTTATTAAATTGGCGGAAGAAGAATTGCAGTTATTCATGCCATAATGAGGATGGGCTTCATCCAGCTGAGTAGTGACCTCTTCTGAATAGGTGTTGTAGACTCCCCTTTATGTTTATGTGGCGCGGGTATAGAAAATTATTGTCACTTTTTGTTTCAGTGTAATAAATATATTACGCTAAGGAATTATCTAAAAACAAATATAATAGCCCTGGGAAATTTCAACTGAAGAAGTTCACTTTTTGGAAGTAGTGTTAAAGGAATTACGAAGGATAGGAACGGCAATATTTCCCAAGCTGTGCATGACCATATAAAGAATTCTGGAAGGTTTAAAATATGAAGAATATTCATTTTTGGCGAGTAATCACACTTTTTTCTTGTGCTAAGGACAGCTAATATGTGTTAGCTGGCATACCAATTCAGTACCTTCATCTTTTAGTTCTTAATTTGAAGTCCTGTATACTAGTGCATTGACTCGGGACCCGGGTAGCCAGGACCCCCCCCCCCCCCCCCCCCCATCAAAATGCCAAAAAGTCGGGTCCCGTATCCACTTTTTAATACCCGACTGCTTTCGGTATAAATAAACAAATTATAGATCTCTCTGTATTTCTGCCATTTTCACTGCCGATCTACGTTACCACTTTTAGCGCGCCTTAATTTGTTATGGTGCCGTTTTCCCTTAAATACTGCATCGTGGATCGCACTTGTTTATCCTTCATATGTCAGCATGGCTGCAAGGCCAAAGCGCACCCTGAGCATTGTGTGGAAACATTTTGAAAAAAAGCTACAAGGGACGAATACGTACATGTAAAATGTTCTTTATGTTTTTTCCCCCTATTTCTTTTTCCTCTGAGGAATAGGCAACATGTCGAATGGTGGAATTCTTATACTGTACCTGAATTAAAGCAAGTTAAATATTTTTCTTTGTTTCATTTCAGTAAGGGTTTTTGCCATGTGTACCAGGGTAGCCGTTATAGGTCCCGAGTATTAAACATAATTTACTTGCGTGTCCCGGGACCCGACTTTTTCCATTGAGTCCATGCACTACCGTATACGTTTATGCTTCTGTGTTATAGTGTTCGCCATTTCAATGTATTGTCATATTTGTACAAGAGGCCTTATTATAGGCTTGTAAGCCTGTCGGCCAATTGTGTTTAATAAAATATGTTTAAACGAAAGAAAATGATCATGTTCAGCTACGTTGATGAAAAGAGATCAATTGTTCAGGAGGAAAAACAAGCTTGTGTTGTGCCATGTAGCAAAAAATTGTGCTGTGATATGTAAAACAAAAAAGTAAATAACAAGAGGGCTGTGTGAACAGCCCATGCTCAGCTAATCTAGACATTCATCACACTTGCAGCTTTCTGACCTTGGGATAGGATCAAGGTCACCCATGTACTGAGTAAGTCTGACCTTTATAAAAGGACGCTAACATGTGCAACTTCAAGGTCCCAGTTCAAGTAGTTCTCAATTAAGGTTATAGTGAAGAACAAAACTCATGTATGTTGCACTGACACCCCAGAAACGAGAGCAAGGTCACTCATGTACTGTCTAAGCATGACCTTCATAGAGAAACACGTAACAGGTGCAACATCAAGGCCCTAACTCAAAACAGATATCAAGTTATCAAGTGAACAATAAATTTTGTGTCAGCTGTCATGTGACCTTAGGAAAGAGGTCAAGGTCCAAACATCACTGGAGCATGACCATTTGCACAAAGTAGGTAAACACTTATAAAAGGTGCATCCCTAGCAAGTTTGGCACAGATCTGGCCAAATTATTTAAGTTATGAACATCACAAGACATTCCCATGTTAAACTTTCCTATTAAAACTTTTTTTAAAGATTTTTGAAAAAAAATCGAAAAATCACTGGAGCGTGACCATTTAAATTAATTTGGTAGAGACCCACCCAAGGTACATTGCAACCAAGTATGAAGTAAATCTGACAGACAGTTCCTCCGGAGACGTCCAAAATGTGAATTACCATTAGAATGCAATAGAATGCCCATTGACTTGCATGAAAAGCAACAGAAAAACCACATTTACCGAAAAGTAAAAGAATTGAAAAAAAATCGTTAAAAATCAGGAATCCACAGCAGTGTTACCTAGTGAACATCTTAGCTTGACCCTTTCACAAGAAACATATCCACAAAGTTTCAACTTAATCTGAGAGACGGTTCTGGAGAAGAAGGGACAAGTAACAAAACACACAAAAATTCATAAAAAATTGAAGCACCACCTGGTGAGCAGATTAAGAACTAGGAGTCCCTAGAAGTGTTCTTATGTAATATCAAAGCAATTGAATGAGCGGTTGTGCACAAGAAGATTTTGTTAAATTTGTCCAACACCCCCCCCCCCCAAGAAAAAAATTCCTTAAAAATTTTTAAAAATCACTGGAGCGTGATCATTTGAACAAACCTGGTAGAAACCCACACAAAGTACATTGCAACCAAGTTTGAAGTCAATCTGGATGACTATCTTGGAGAAAAAGTTGAAAATATGAATTAGCATTAGAATGGCCATTGACTTACATAGTAATCGATAGGAAACCTGCATTGACCGATAGGTACCAGAATAGAAAAAAATCGTTAAAAATCAGGAATCCACAGCAGTGGCACCTAGTGAACAACTTTGTTTAATCCTTCCACAAGGAACATATCCATCAAGTTTCAGCTTAATCTGAGTGATGGTTCTGGAAAAGCAGTCAAAAATAGCAAAAAGACAAACAAATCATAAAAAAAGAAAAAAATTGCAGCGTCAACTGGTGAACAAATTAGGAACTAGGAGTCCCTGGGAGTGTTCCTGTGTGATATCAAAGCAATTGGGTGAGCAGTTTTGGAGAAGATTTTTGTTAAGATTTGCCCCCCAAAAGAACAAAAAAATTCATAAATAGTCCTGAAATCACTGGAGCATGGCCATTGGAACAAACTTGGTAGAGACCCATCCAAGGTACATTGGCACCAAGTTTGAAGTGAATCTGACTGACGGTTTGGAGAAGAAGTCGAAAACATAATTGTGAACGGACGGACCCCGGACGCCGAACAACTCGGCATCCTAGAAGCTCAGCCTGACTAGTAAGTCAGCTCAGCTAAAATCTAGCTGCCCTGTTGACCAAAGACTAAGTAACGACACGCGTAGAAGGTACTGCGTCTTGCGATGTGGATTCTATGACTAAACCCAAAATGTCACGAAATACCATGACACTAAACCTGCGTGCACGGCAGTCGGCACTGCGATTGCCGTTCGACGGTCGTGAGAGGCTGGGATTAATTACTCATCCAATATTGCCGCTAGCAACGGAGCAATGTAGATGCATGACCTATGCACCAAAGTGAAGTTAACTTGCTTGTGCATCCACAAGTGCACAACAAGCACATTTGGTTCGAATATATCGTCTTAGTTTCTGTAGCATAATTATTATATTTGTGGGGTTTTTTTGGTGCTTTACCATGAATGTGTCTTTATTATACAAGGACCAGTAAATCAAGAACCAAACGCAGATTTATGTGCATCCAAAGTCAATAACAAACATATTTACTTTGAATATTTAGAGTCTTGGATTGTGTTGCATAATCATTTTATATGAAAAAATATTTTCCGGTGCTTTACCATTAATGTATACAGTCATCTTCATTTCACCAGGACAAGAAAATCCTGAACTCAGTGCAGTGATTTCATCGAGCAACACAAAGAGGCAGGATCCTCTTGCATTTGATATCTGTAATGTCATGTAGAATCACAACAAATAGTTTTCTGTAGCTTTATGATATGTGAAGCCATAAGAGGCAAGATTTCTCTCCTTTGCTACTTCCAATATTACTTAGAGTCTGAAAAAAGTTTGTATCGATAGTTATGCAAAATACGTAGATAGTGTATTTTTATTTTTGATCATTGTAATTATCACTTTGTCACTACAAACGTTGAAATTCATGTAACCCATTTCATATCATATTGAATAAACTGTTCTGAGTTCTGAACAAACCCATATTAAATTAGCAGTATGCAATTTATCACTGTGTTTTGTTTGATTAATTGTTACACATGAGCGGCGCCCCAGTGGCCCCAGTATTGAATGAAACATTTTTAGCAAAACTTTTTAGAGTCTGTTTTGCAGGAAAGGATGGGTGCTCTTTTTCCAACGCCTGATCAAGTGTCGAGTTTTTAGAAACATTTACTAATGCCATTGTAAAGTTTGGTAAAAGAAAATGTTTAGTTAGTCTATACAACTGCATGAGTCTTGAGAACAAAACCTTACATTTTTGGGGTGTTTCAGATGTCATATTTGACCTCTATAATGCACAAAATGCTGGAGCTTTCAGCTGTGTGGCCCCTAGACCACCGCCGGGGCGCTGGCCCCTGGTGAGGGCCTGTGCGGCCTGTGCGGCCCCCATACCCCAGCACATTTTGGCCTAATGAGTGGTGTTTATTAAAAATCCACCGGAACTGCCCCCAAACGGCCTGTTACTTTAGACTCTTACACATTGTTGCATAAATGCTGGCTATTATTACTCTTACTAAACATCCATAAGTATCAGAAATAAAACTGATGATTTAAACATATTTTATTTTAAAGAAAATGGACTAGGAAACAAGCTGTAAAGCTTTTAAAAATCCTTCTCCATAACTACACAGCGTCACTTGATGAAACCGAAACATAAGCAGAAAGTACAAATGTAGAAAACAGGAAAGAAAGAAAGAAAACATAACAAAACAAAATGGCAATGACAATCAGTTAATTTCAACTAAATCTCCTTGAGTTTAAAATATAGCTTTCTACACTGTCAAATAACTTAGTGTTCCAATTAGTGGACTTGTTTGCATTACCATACAGAAACATGTCTCTTTTAGCAGTACTTTCTGGCTGAAAAGGTCCTAGTAAATCCGTGCGGGGTTCGTTGTAAAGAGAACAGTTTGTCAAAACATGGAAAATGCTTTCCAATGGGGCTCCACAAGTACATCAATAAAACTGATGGCCTAGGAAATTTGTTCCATCAAATTGATAACTGCCATATTGAATTTAAATTTCTGGAATAAAGTTGTTAAGATATCAGGGTGAAGTTGGCATGGATGTCAAGTTAAAACTGTGCCATAGGCCTAACCATTACCAAGTTATTTTGGAATATATCCATCAACTATTTTTTTTCAAAATAAGTGGTCTAACGTTTAGCTTAAGCTGGCTTGTCTTAAAAATTAGAGGTAAATACTATGACAGAAAGCGTTTTTAATATATTTTTTATAAAGACTTTCCTCATGGCACGGTATAGCCATAGAGTTTGTCAGATCAGATAAATTAAAACTTACAGAAACGAACTAGTGCCCAGGCAGGGGTATAGTTTGAGGCCAAGTTTTATTGCATTATGAAAATATGCTTATAAGTTAAAAGCATACAGAGTTATTGAGAATTTCGGAACTGGTGTGATTGTATCCCTTTCGTTCAAAAGGGTAGTAATGAAACTTGTCCAATTAAACGTTCAAGTTTTAATCACATTTTTTCCTGAGTGTTAATTTTGTGTAAAAGATAAAATTGACACCCAGGAGAGGAGTCAGCTCCGTTTCCTTATTGGGTAATTTCAGCAATTGAAAGGTTAATTATTATTTAAATAATATATATCAATGGAGCCTACACGTCAGCTTTTATTGTGTACTGTTTCAAATTATCGGAAAAATAAAAGCTGATAAAATTTTTGCAATAGTATGGTGCATTTCAAAAAATCTGACAGTAGGCTATATTCAATGAATATTTAAAAATTTAAATTAAATTAAAGTGCTCTGAAGACACATACTTTTAGGACTAGTCGTTTATGTTTGACAATGACATATTTTTATTAATTATCTTATGTTTGCTAATTTCCTTTGTAAATTGTTTGTTTATCGGGATGAAACAACACCGTTCAAGTAATAGAAGTGGAGAGAAAAAAATAAGACCTCAAAACTCTTTCATGAAATTCTATTGCTCTCATTGTAATGAACGGATTATGAAGAACGTGGGAGATTTATTTGCGACGAATGCAGATCATGAATGACTTTTGAGGATTGTTCATCGTCTCTTACTGGGCGCGATTTATAAGGCAAAGCCTTACATTTCAGAAGGAGTAGCATACTATAGCCCTTCAGCATCTCGGTCCCATTCTTCTTGCAGTTTATTTGTTCTACTTCACCCGTGCTTCTCCCGGTTAGTACTTACATACACTTGCATTTTTAAATTCAATTTCTTTTAATTTTTATGTTGAGAATGTCAGATTCGTCTTGTTGAGTTCAGTGTTACCTTTTTCTTAGTTGTCAAATTACATTTAAAAGGCCGAGCGCAGATTTTTTTCTCACATTTTTGCTTCAACAGACAACTACTTTTCCCGATACTCTGTGAAAAAACGGTTTTATCAGCCAGTTTTGTAAGCAGTTACTGTATATATTTTTTGTCATTGATAACTCAGCAACATTTTTTACAAAAAGCCATAGCCCCCCCCCCACCCCACCCCCCACCCCCGTAGGTCTTCGGACTGATGGACCTTCGGATTAATGGGCATTTGGACCAATGGACTTTCTGACTAATGGACCTTCGGGCCAATGGGCCTTCGGGCCAATGGGCCTTCGGACTATAGTGCCGTCAGCGTCTTTCGTGGGTGTGAGGCTTTCATGGAACAAAAGCGCGGGGAAGTTCAAGCACAGAGATGGATACTTTGTGGGTATATCAGTCACCCAGATGCATTATCTGGCTTCCAGTTTTGCTGAGCACCTGCTCAGTGGCGTATTATGTACTTCAGAGGTTTCATGACATTGTCAAGGAACAAAAAAATGGTAGCCTATATCATGAAGGTAGAACCCCTTTCTACCTCCATTCCTCTATGGATTGCCTATGTTGTCCTGCAAAGGTGGCTACAAGCCACACGACCATATACCTTTTTTCTGTGCAGTAACTGACAAGCTACAATGGCAAACAAAGGCAGAGTACAGTAAGTTGAGTAACGGAGACACTGCATGCACAACTAATGCCCCGCAGTATGAATAAGCTACAAACTCTAACCTAGATACTGAACCTGGTTTTCCCGTGCTGAGTCGTGACACTTTTATTAGTCCTGGTATGTACGTGAACCTGTCTTGAGTTTCAATGACGTACAAGATGAAACAAATAGCTCATATGAACACAAGGAAAAAGTATCCACGGAACTTCACATGAGAAAATCATTATACTCATCTTTGTTTCATTTGTTACATGTATGTAACCATGAGGAAACTCTTTTAGTAATTTTATATAATTTATTTACATTATCTTTAATTGTAAGCTATACGTTAGTTTCATTCAATGTCTAAGTTATTATGTCTCCCCGTCAACGAGGGGACATATTGTTTTTGCGTCCGTTTCTTCCGCTTGTTGTTGTTGTTGTTATTCTTCTTCTTGTTCTTCTTCAACATATTGTTCCGTGTGTTGCGGACGCGATAACTCAAGAAAGATTTGACTTGGGAAGTTGATTTTTTTATGAGGATGTTCCTATATAAAACCTTGCTTGGGATTGCTGATGGCTGACCTTGACATATTTTTTAAGGTTGGGATTGTAGATGGGTAACCTTGACCTTCAAGGTCACATGGCCATTTTTTAAAAATCATTGCCGATGCACTCGAGAAAGATTTGACTTAAAGAGGTTGACATTTTGTGTGATTATGTTTCTATGTAAGACTGTAAGACCTTGCTTGTGACTGCAGATGTATGACCTTGACCTATTTTTCAAGGTCACATGGGCATTTCGTCTAAAATCAATGTGGACGTGATAACTCAAATAAGATTTGAGTTGGGAAGTTGAAATTTTATGTGAAAATGTTCCTATATATGATCTTGTTTTGGATTGCAGATGGGTGACTTTGACATATTTTTGAAGGTCACATGCGCATGTCATCTAAAATTGACACGGATGCAACAACTCTGCAAGGATTTGACTTAGGAGGTTGAAATTTTGCATGTTTATGTACAATAATATCAACTAGGTTGGGATTGTATATGGGTGACCTTGACCGATTTTCAAGGTCACATGGCCACTTTTTAAAATGTGTATATGGCTTTCCTGGCCTACACTATATGGCGGCAGTACATGGGCTGATATGGCATTACAGGGCCTATATTTTTCCTATTGCCCGTTAGAGTCATAAAGGCTCGGTAGGGTGCAGTAACGCCAACAGCATGCTGCGTGGGGTGAAATTGACAAGGAATATCTTGGATGTGACAGCAGGCAACCGCTGCACGCACGCTGTGTCCAGGGTTCTTCTGCGATTTGAGCAGGACAGCAGATGCAAAATTCTATCTAAAGTTGTATCTTACAAGTGTGCAATAAACTAAAACATCCCACATATAACATTTGAATCTCGATTATCTGTGTGCATGGTGTGTTAAACTAGTTATAGGAAAGATCTGGATAAGTTTGATCGTCCGGAGTAACTGATCATGTTGGATGCAACCGAACTGCTTACCTGGACAGACAACATTTTGGGCTTCCCGGCTGACCTCAGTGAAGCCAGAATTTTAGCTGGTGTCATGACGTGACATAAAGACAGATTGACATTTTGAACTGCAAATCCACCTTTTATTGCCCAATGTTTCCTATGCGCCCAACTTTGTCGCGACGAAAACCAAAGTAGAACTTGAGAAAGTTTTTCAATTAAAAACTTTGTCAACTGCTAAAAATAAATAATTGACCCCAAATTTTAGGTTTCTTTGTCCATTCTTGTCCATTGTTACTCAACATATTGTCAGGGATGTAAGGGCATCATATGGACTGTTTGGTTCACATTCTTCCAAAAGCACCAAATTTTGCCCATTTATAGCCTATATCGTACTCTTTTAATTTTTGATGGGCGCCAAGCAGGCCCCCATCCTCCCTGGGGCCGCCATATTGGCAAAATCCAATATGGCCACAATGGGGTTACAATACAATCATCGTTATAACACCATAAGGGATAGAACCATGAATAGTACCACTTTTGAGGGGACTTGCGAGTCAGGAAATGAATCTTATTCAGGCCTTATTTGAATGATTTAAGGCCAAGGTCACCCTTCACGGTCATTCTAAAGGTCATTTTGAGGTCAAATTTATCATTGTTAGTACTCCATTCACAGGCTATTTTCATCTAGTTGAATGCATATAATTTGGTATGGTGTAGGCCTGAATGATAGCTTAAACAGGAAACTAAATATGCCCAAAATCTAATACCCAATAGCCACCAGCAGCATTAGAGTTCAATAATAGTTTAAAACCCAAAAGGGTTAGAATCATCAATAATATTGCTTTTCGGGTGGGGAGGGGCTGTCTCAGAAAATCTTATTCAGATCTAATTTTGCTGATTTGAGTGCAAGGTCACCCTTCAAGGTTTGGGTGGAGTCAAACTTTACATTAAGAAACAATATTTATAAATGCTGCTGAAATATCTGGTGTCAAATGTTGCAACTGTGCTGCTACACTGCTATGTGCATTTGAAAGTCATCAAGTATTACTGGTTATAACTGCCCTCATTATTAGTGCAACCCCCTTCATGCATTGGTATCGTCCTGTGCATGACTTGAGGCGGCCACAGTTCAAGAGAATGGCACATGCCACTGATGCATTGTGTGTATATGTGGTTGCCATGTTCTAGTGTCATTTTTGTGCCTGCCCCACTCACTGAAGTCAGAAATATCCTGCTGCACTGTGGTAGCCTGACTCCAGTAGAAACATGCCTGTAGTAGTGTATGCTTCACAGGCTGGAATAGCGCAGCTTGGGTAGGTTGGATGTTTGTCAAAAATCCGCTTCCAGTGGTGATAAGGTGATGCCTGGGCTCATTGACACCAGTTGCACAACACCCCTTGCTGTACTAAAGTATTGTGCAATGTTCAATCCGCTCCATATGCTTAGACTCGAAACTGAGCAGATCAGGCTCGGGTGTAAGAGTCACTGGTGTGTTGGAGAGGTCTGGTATGCTGGTCCAGGCTGTCCAGGCAGTATTTTTGCCATGTCCAAGAAAATGTGAGGTCGTGTAGCACCCCATTAGACTGAGAAAGAGTGGTAGTACCTAGGACTTTGACCGACCAAGATCAGAGTAGATGGTATGGACTGGAACGTCACTGTACCTTTTTCAACTACACACCCCTTGCTGTACAAAAGTATTATGAAACGTTCAATCCACTCCATATGCGCAGACTCGAACCTGAGCAGATCAGGCTTCACTGTAAGAGTCAATGGTGTGTTGGTGAGATTTGGTATGCTGGTCCAGGCTGTCCAGCAGTCTTCTTGCCATATCCAAGAGCATGTGAGGCCGTGTAGCACCCCATTAGACTGTGGAAGAGTGGTAGTGCCTAGGACTTCGACGGACCAAGATCAGAGTAGATGGTATGGAATGGAATGTCACAGTACCTTTTTCCACTGCAAAAGCCCATCCAAAGCTCTGACAGGCCAAGGGTCTCAAAAAAAAAAAAAAAAAAAAAAAGAAAGAAACAGGCAGCCAAAACAACGACATTGCTGTCCACTGTGTAAAATCCGTGCTCTGCATTGTCAACTCCATGACATACTTCATTGATGATGCAGATGCAGCTTTGTCTGAGAACAAGGGATGGATGCCCATCTCAGCAGGGGGTTTCACTAACTCATGGGTTGCAAGCAATAAGTTGTACCCTGACCAAGGAATGCCATCACCCCCTTCTAACTCAGCTTGCTTCAGCACTATTGAGAAGTGTGCCATCCATTCCACATCCATAACTTTGATACCTTGCACATTAAAGTGGGGTCTACCTTAACTGTCACCAAATCTGTTTGAGTTAGATAGACTGGAGGCTGGATTACGTAACACATTAACGTATGGTCTACCTTAACTGTCACCAAATCTGTTTGAGTTAGATAGACTGGAGGTTGGATTATGTAAGAGTCAGGTAGCTTGAGTGTCGATGTATCAGAGGGGTCAACCTTGGCTTTCCTCCAGGGTTCTCATACGAGAGATGGTTTGTCTCACTCAGGGCATATCCATGGAGCTCATCCAGTGAAAAGTTGCTCTGAGGCTCCCTGCTTACTATCTTTAATCTTCATCATGGGTGTTAAAGACCTTGAGAGGACTGTTGGTGGGTATCACCAACTCATCATGAGCATAGCGAGCAGACACTGCACATGCAATACCTCGCTTCACTTCCATGATGCAATTGTATGGTACCAAAATACCCTGTCCTTCATCAATTCCAATCTGGTTTTTTTTGTCCCATCCATGTCCATGCAGTTTGAGGCCATGATACAAGGGGAAGGGGGTTTCTTGCTTCTTGCTGTATCATACTGTTTCCATCTTGACTGCATGGTGTGCACCCTGAGTAGTATTCTGGATAAGCAGTCGTGAGATGTTGCTTGCAATCTTATCCCTTTCATCCAGCTTGATGCTGCTACCAACATCCTGTTGTCCACGAAGGGCTGATAGGCCCCAGAGAAGTACATTGAAGAAACTCCTCATTTCTTTATTAAGTGGTACTTGAGGCAGTTAGGGGGCAAAGGCCCATCAAAAGGGTCTTGACTCTGTAGAAAAAAACTTGTGCATCATCAGAGCAAATTGCATCAATGTAAGTGCAGTGCCTTGACCAATTTGTCTTGGCCAGGTCATCTGCCACCTTCAGTTTGTGAGATAAGCAAATATCCTTCCTGCCTTCATCACCCTTGGGAAAATCTGCTCATTCAGGTAGGAGTTTAAGATGGTGGTCCTTGAATCGAGTTGAGTGTGGCTCTGTTGTATCTCTGTATGGGCAACCTGGATCACTCATTAGCTTCTGATACACCTCACAGCAATCAGTCTACCAAGTAAATGAAAGGTTTTGTTGATCTTTGCCCAACTCTTTAGGTTGCTATCTACAACATCAGTTTCTACCTTGTGGAGGCTGGCATGGTCCTCTCCCTCACAGATTACACAACATAGAACTTTGGTCAGAGGCTGAAATTCCCCAGATGACCTGTGTTTCTCTTGCAGGTGTCAGCTTCTTTGTCTAGCTTCTCTATCACTTGTTTGACTAGCGAAATACTACAATAATGCCTGCAAGTTTTGTGATACTTTGCCTTATGTGGTTTAAGAGTTGCTGGATAACCTGAACCACCATTTTACCAACTAATCGTGACATTGATCCCAGCAGGAAAATTATTGGGAATGATAGCAATGAGGTCTTCAAGATCTCTTTCAAGTGACACAAGTCCCTCCTCCTTATCAGTTTGCAAGGCTTCTTGAGTTTGTCTCATAGACAAAGACAACAGAGTTCCCAATTTCCTCATTTAAGCAGAAAGCTTCACCATGGGTCACGGGTGTGAGATCCCTCCTGACTTGCGTCAGCTTCAAGGGGCACCAGCCACTCCACCACCTACTGAGCATGGAAGAACAGCGATATGGCACCAGGCACCACCATCACCTACTGAGCACCACCACAACTTAACGAGAACAAAAGAGCAGTGAATATGTAGAGGACTATGGTAGTCTTCCTGGATGCGTCAGCTCCAAAATGGCACCAGGCCCCACCACCACTGCTGGAAATACAACATTTTGATGCTTACAGACTGGCTTTAAATGAAATTTATAGCATAGTTTCCAGTAAGAACTTGTTAGAAATAAATTGTAAATAAAGCACTAAAAATGACAAATTTGTTCTTCAAATGACATTTCAAGTGACCTTGAAGGATGATCTTGACTTGAATCATTGAAATAAGATCTAATTCAGATTCTTTGGCCCTAAAATATCCCCAAAAGTGGCATTATTTGTGATCTTACCCCTTTCAGTGTTATAACTATGACTGAATTCCAAAGTTGAAGGTGGCCATATTGGATTTTGCCAATATGGCCACTCTAGAAGGCGCCCCTCTTAGTGCCTATCAAAAATCGAAAAAAGTATGGTTTCGGGGACATATGGGCCAAATTTGGTGCTTTTGGAAGAGGGTGAACCAAAAAATTCCTAACACCCCTGGCTAATAGGCCTGTAAATAATTTTTATTTTCTCTTTCTGAAATTATGCTCTCCACAATGAGAAAAAAAAATAAAGTCTGAATGTGTTTCATTCCCAGTTTGGCTGTTTTGCTACATGTAGGCCTGCCCTAAACATATGCTACTTTTTATCATAACCCTTAAAGTGCTAGTCACTGCTATGGCATTGCTTATCAGATGGTCCTGTCAAAAGTATTCATTGTTAGCTTGATAACTTCTAGCTAATTTGTGATTTTTTTAAAAATAAAAACTGAATAGAAAAATGTTTTTCCTTCGAAAATTATCTTTGCTGTCACCTATTACTGGTGTTTGCACCCAAATGGCACCAGTAATAATAGGCATCAGCTCAGGGGATTTCAGCATTTTGAGGGTTAAAATCATAATAAAATTGCAACCAATTGCGGCCATAGGCCTAATAACTGCACATCTATTTAGGTATTCCTTTTTACTAGCTTCTCCAAAATTTATCAAAAAAAAAAAAAAAAAAAAAAAAAAAAAAAAAGGAAAAAGAAAACACAGTAAATTTTACATCCATTTCCAGAGGTGTTCCATTTAACTACATGTATCTGCTCCAATATTTATCAAAGAAAGAAAACACTGATAGTGATTTGAAAATAGGGTTTTTAATATTTTGTGTCACAATTATTTTAAGCATGTTATTATTCCAATAATTATATTATAATAAATTTTATTCTATTGTAGAAATCAAATTTGTGCTTAATTTCATTTTCTTTTGGTTCAGCTATAGGTTACCAAAACATATATGTTCTTGGAATTTTATGTGAAATGCAAAGTAAAATTTTATATTAGTAAGGCTTACTTCATTATGTCAGGTTATCACCTGTAAATGTCTGGTTTCTGTAATTTGTTGAAAAGATATATCAAGTATTAGTTTTAACGTGTTATTATTTGACAGCCTGACCTTGAAATTGGACCTATTTGTAATTTGGTAAAAATGTGTCCATATTTGCCACAATTTCCACTGTTCATTATATTTACTCAACCACTAGACGAGGTTCTCGAGTTTCACATGTTCAAAGTTTCCAACACATATTAACATAATTATAACAATTTGTTTCACATTACAAAATACCTTGAAACAAATGGTTAAAAATTGATCCCCATTCTATCTGGAAATTATTAGTAATTTCAATATTAGCATAAATGAAGAGGACTTACAGTTGTAATATATATTACAATTAATGCCCTCTTCTGGTTGACAGTTGGTCAATACATCAGTATGCAGCATGACACAGACTGTTATCTAGCAGTAGTAGGTGTATATTGCAGAAGAAAATGCTCTATTAAAGTGCTAATGTTAACTTTCATGAGTTATACTTCTACTTCGTGTTGATTTGTTTTCTTTAGTTTTGGTTGTTAAGGTTTGGTACAGGTGTCCCTCTTAACGATGCTTAACATGAAAGTGAAAGGAGGATCTACGATGGGCATGGAAGTGTTATATTCAAAACTGTGTTATCCTGAGGGAGGCCTGTATTTTTACTTTCCTGTTAAAGTTATTTACTTTTCTAGATTTCACCACCATAAATTCCCTTTTACTGTATTGTATAATGTTGTCTTAGCTTGGGTTGTTATTGTGAAATCGATCAAGTTTCTGGGACTCCTTCATTTTTGATATGTATTTAAATGAGAACTGATCATATCCAGGATATCCTTGCCAGACCAGCTTCATGTATCAAGGCATCATTGTACAGCCATAATGTACATTTTGACGATATTCACATTAGATTTCATTTTGAACTTTTTTTACCCTGCCTGTCCTGTTGGTGGCCAAGTAAACTTTATTTTTGGAGATATTTGTACAGATATGGTGAACACAGTGATAAATTTCTACATGTATGATTTGGTGTACATATTCATAGGACAAAAAAAACCTGTTTTTGTGGGCACCTCTTTGGTCTTCCTCTTCTCTGAACAGTGGACTCCTTTTTACCTGTGGTGGGAATTAGAGATTGTCCACTATGCACAGATTTTACTGTCCATGCATTGATATTCATACAAATTTGAACAAAACCGATTTGTTATGATCGGTTTAACCCTAAAGTGGTATTCACTGATACAGCACTAACAGCAGTATTCAATATTTCGCTACTTCATAAAAATGGTTGTTACTTATACAGGCGTTTGCAATTTTCTCAATCATAATTGGAATTTGAATGGAATATGTTTCACTCTGACAAATTATTCTCAATGAGTGAGTCATACGTAAGCAATCTCATTAACACTATAAACACTGTAAGCCTATATTGGCACAGAAAACAATGGCAAAGTCAGAGTTTCAAATTACCTTGAAAGTCATATGCTTTGACTACCACGGGCAGCCGGAGCATATTACTTTCAAGGTAATTTGAAACATGTTGGTATTTGTTCGAAAGCTCTCTTTTAATAAGGAATAGTTTATGGAAATTTATCTGTTGGGAGAAAGGAAGTTCATGGAGCTAGTAGTGTTCATATTTGATTTCATGTTTGTATTGTGAAAATAGCTTATAAGCAACATGTCCTCAGTCCATATCCACAAGTCAATAATTTTCATCACCTTATGAGCCATGTCCTCCGATGCCTATGGAAAAATATTGGCCACGGCCTTCAATTTTAGCAGAAAACCTGTTTGCAGTATGCTAAGCGTCAATTATTAAGGTCAAAGTGTTTTCTCACCATGTATGCCCGAAAACGTTAAAAAGGTGTAGTCTTCTTACTATATACCAGGTATCGTTGGTTGTCCCTTTGGGAGTGCATTACTTTAGGCAGGCTGTGATGCGTGGGGCATGGGTGGCAGATGATGCAGAGTACCACGCTGAAACATTGAACATTAAGTGTGCTCTACCAGAGCCAAGGATATATTTGCATGGCTCACGATTATTTTTTTCTTTAAAAATTTAACAGATGTGTGTCTTTGAATAGGGCTGATTTAAAACGTTCATAAACTACAATGAGCTTGCATTCTTTATGCTCTCCCCATTTTAGCATTGGTATAATAAAACAGAAACAAATTCAATTTTATTATGCCAGTGTTAAGGCCATGAGACTTACCGACTGTGCATTGCTTCTAAAAATTTGAACATTTAAATTCAGCATTGTTTGGGATATGTATTAGGAAAACAAACAATTAGTTCTACATGCAACATATCTACAGCACAAGCAAGTTCTAGAAACCATAAATCTACATGTTATCCTACGTTCCCAGTCACCAGATTATATCACAAGCATGCACGGGGGGGGGGGGGGGGGCTTTATGCTAGTTAATATTATAGTGACATGCTGTACATACTGTAAGTAAGCATACCCCGTCACCATTGTAAACAAATATTGTGTACAGGGTCTACATGTGTTTAAATGCCTTAGAAGACACCTATTACTGGTATATTTATGGGTGCCATGCACCCATATGACATTAATAACATATGTCAGCTCTGGGCACTTCAAGTTCTCCTCGAGAAACTCCAACGTCCTTTCAGTTCCCTAGCAAATGTGGAACTGCAAATGAAAGGGAGTGTACCTGACATTTGTTGCGATGCATGGCTTCCTGGCATGGCAAAGTTTTTAAGCTTAATTTCCATCCAGCTGGCGCTTTTCGTAACAAGCTAAGCCTGACCGCCAGCCACGTCAATGTCAGTACCATTGTTAGGTTATATTCTTTTATCTGGCCAGGAAAAGCCATGGATGAGGCTGATGATCAATACTTCATCCATAGCAAGGCACTAGGTAAGGCTACAATACACTGAAATATTAAATTGTAAAATTCTGATTTCTGACATCCAACATATCAAAACATTAGAAACACATGAGCATGCGTGTGTATTGTAGCCTTAATAGGTTGAATGCAGTACAAACATAAAAAATAAAACAGTGCAGCCTGTTAACGAAGCAAGATATAAAAAAAAACTCAATGGTGTAGAATGCAACAAAATGTCCAACCCTAAGATCCCTGGATATTTAGCTCTTACCTGCCCAGAATCTTTTAAATTTTATGTCCGGTTGAATATTTGAATTCCTTATGAAAAAGAGCTTTCAGTAGTGCTGTCCAGCTGAAAATCTCTGTAGCAAAATTTTCTTTACTTGTAGCATTTTTTAAAAAATTCTTTACATAAGAAACACTTATTTTGGAGAAAATATGTAGCAATTTTGAAGAACTTTGTAGCAAAATTTAGCTACAATACTCCAGTTGGATAGCCCTGAATTTTCAGACAAATTGCAACACACCCACGGTCAATATTTTCATTAATTTATAGGATGTAGCGAAGCTGCATGTGGCAGCTGGAGCACATTGGTGGCAAGGTAGTGGAAAACCGTAAATGTGATCTTCAATTGCAGTAGATATAATCCCCTGTATGGTGCTTAGAGTAAACTACTATAGAGACCATAGCCAATGTTTTCCGTTACCTTGTAAGCCATGTAATCAAGGTGGCATAGGCAGCTGGAGCACATGGCTTACATGGCAATGAAAACAATGAATATGGTCTTCAATTGTGGTAGATATAGTCTCCTGGTTCTAAAGGTTAAAATACTTGCATGTATTAGCAATTACCATGTTGAACTAGTCAGTTCAGCAACAATATGTATGATACATGTGATAGGGTTTTCTGATAGTACAGATTATATTGAAAGGAATTAAATTGGATTCTCAAGAAAAAAAATCTGGTTATATCAGCAGTACCTACTGCTCCTTTTTGGCTGGTACGTGTACACAATAAAAAAAAGACAGATGGTTCCTTCTGGAGTACTTGTCGTTTTAAAGTTAAACGTCATTTGTGAGACCACCTCATTTGAAGGGGAATTTCTGTGGTCCTTGAGGGCTTTCTCACAAAAGAGGTTCCACTCTATCTGTAATACATCCTAAACTTGAGCACAAAAGTGAAGGAGAACAAAATATTCAGGGCTGGATGCAGCAAAAGTATAACATTATATTGGAGCATAACATCCAACATTGTAGTTTGTCCCAATGTAGCATCCAACACATTTTGTATGTCTTCAGTAACATCCACCATGGTCATATAATTAATCTAGAGATAGGGGAGATGGAAGTTTTTTTAAGCAAGCAAAGTGCGATATTTGAATAATAGATATAGGTCACTGCAATAAAAGGTATATTAAGACACTAAACCGATTCTTGTCTTCAAAATAGACAGATAAATTTCCACAGAAAATGTCCATGTAACATCCAACATACTAAAACTTCTCCAGTATTGGTCTGTCCTTATATAACATCCGACATACTGTTTCTTCCCAGGTAACATCCAACATGGGAACTTTCGAAAAAGTAACTAATAGTTTGGAAATGAATTATACATATGCAAGTAAACCATTATATTTGGATAGTAGGCATGAAAAGCTATAGTAGAAGCTGCATCATAGTACTAAACTGTACTTTTTATTCAATTCAGAGAAACAAAACTGCTCCCAAAATGTCCACGTAACATCCGACATATAATAGTATGCATTTTAGCTCACTGGTTTAAGGTTTAATTATTAAGTAACCACTATTTTTTTTTCTGACACATACTTCAAGTTCTGCACACTAAGTTTACTTAGTTTTTATTGGATAATGTGAGTCCACATAACATCCAACCAACATGTTGTTAATGCAACCCATCGTTAACCCTCTGGGTTTATTTATCTATTTTTTATTTTATTTTATTATTTTTTGTTTGTTTGTTTGTTTTTTGTTTTTGCTGTTCCTTTAAATGTGTTATCTTTTAAAGGTAAAATATATAAATTTTACATTGTAAAGTGGTCGACTAAACATTTTATTTTCAGATGTGCAATGTCTTATATATTGGGGAGTCACTAGTTGCACATTACCATGAACATGCTCTGCATACAAGTTAGAGGTGCGGGCGACAAAAGCGGGTGTTATGCAGATTTTACTCTATAGGCCATGAAGTGGCGTAGGAAGCTTTGAACTATTGGGGGGCCCCAAAGTGATGAACTGTGCACGGAAGGTGCACCCTGCTTGGGGGGTCAAATTATTGGGGAGGGGGGGCAGCCCCCCCCCCCCCCCCGTTTCTACGCCACTGTTTAACATCAAGGCCTTCGGGAAAAAATATACAATGTCATACTAACTGCATTCAAGCAGAGCAGAAACTTGAGTTTCAGCCATCTAATGGACCCAGTATTGCAATCTTCCAAACTTAAAACTCCCGGCGATGGAAAGAAAAATTCAGAGAGAGAGAGATTATTAATATGAAATACAGAAGAAAAACTATTGATGAAATTCAGGGAGCTGGCTAAAATTGTCAACCATTTACAATTTTTCAAGAATTTTCAGTAATCCGGGAGAGATGGCAACACTACGGAGCCAAGCAGACAGGTTCATTTTGAATTTTTTTCAACTTATTTCTTTGGTAGGCCTAATTTT
Source organism: Hermodice carunculata (assembly GCA_964020975.1). NCBI lineage: Eukaryota > Metazoa > Annelida > Polychaeta > Eunicida > Amphinomidae > Hermodice > Hermodice carunculata. Next base: position 45,189,260 of record OZ026624.1, on the reverse strand, counting down.
CGGAGGACTTCACTTTGAAATTATAGGCCTATATATCCTGATACTTTGAATTTCATCTGTAGGCCTACTCCTGCACAATTAGCATTTATTCCAAAGACATGACAACATAACATCTGACATAATCTTCGAGAAGATAACAGAGCATTTGATGAGCAAGTTTTACATCTGATGAGTTGAATAAACTGCAAGTGGACCATTTACAATGGTCATATGGCATTGGAAGACCTATTGGCGGACCCAGTTCTTGGTAAATTCCACCCAGCATTCCTATAGGCCTATCTTCAAAGGTACTTTTACATTAACATCGCCACGAGTTGGGGTCAAGTCATAAAGAGAGATCCAGTTTAATTACATTTTGACACGATAATAAGACTCATGTCCACCTGAAGAATTAAATTTCTTGAAGGCAGACCTTCCACAAAAGCTTTTCTTTTTTTGAACTTCAATGCCGGAGATTTTCAAAGTGAGTGCCCCAATAAACAGTTGGAAGCTATTTATATTGACATATATATACGTAACTTGTAAGCCTGGCATTGCTTGGTACAACCTGTGAACTCGGTGCGCTAGTAAATGGTTGTGCACCTCGTTTTCCCCTGTCTAAATAGTGTGGTTCCCGTGTGGCATTCCCAATCCCTTCCTTGTTTTTTCACATTTATACGCATAAAGACAAACTTCGCTACGTTTTTGAGTTTCACCCATTACATATTACGACCTACGCCTATTGGAAAGGTTTCAGTCAAAATTACTCGATGAAAATTTTAAGCCTATATATAGGCCTATCGGCATATGGCCAGCTGTTGGCATTATAGGCCTACACAGGAGTTGGATTTGCATTCCTGTAGTTTGCATGGTGCCTGCCACGGCTTTCGACGCAATCTCCTTCGATTTGTCGTCTTTATCGTGAGCAAAACACTTTTTATCGTGGTCCACAATCGAGACTACCGGAGACAATTTACGTTCGTAAATTCCCCCAAGGAGGGCCATATGATTGGTTAAAATGCCTCTTTTTTTCGTTTAGGCGCGGTAAGGACCAATAGGGTTCATGATTGGCTAAAAAATACAAATTATATTATATACATCGCATGAAAATAAAAACCCGAGGATGTATTATATATATATATATATATATATATATATATATATATATATATATATATATATATATATATATATATATATATATATATATATATATATATAATCTTTGCACGCTACGAGCACCCATAGGCTTATGTATTATGTCTCGTTGCTGTGTTTGCATGCTGTTTGAAATAGCTGTTAATTTTTGGTTTAATATTTTTATTAACTTGTATATGTTACATAGTTGTTTCAAACTTTTTTCCGGGATGGTTAATAGGATATTTTTTTTTTAATGTTAATAATTATTATGTTCAAATTGGTATCAGTTTGTTGACACTGAATGATCTCTACAAGCACTTTAAAAATGTTATAAAAAAATAACAAAAAGAAAGAAACAAACGCCAGAATTATCATATGCAACAGTGCTGAATCGACAATCCGAAAGAAAACATACACAAAGGAAGAGCAATGACAGCGGCAGGGCGTGGAGTGAATGCTAAAGTTGCTAATCATAGGCCAAATATTCCTTTTTAAAATGTGTGCACAAATAATCTGCATATCTGCTGCCTTACACTGGATGTGAGCGTAACAAGCAGCACTGTCTCGAATTTTTATAGAACAATCGTGTATACATCAGTCAGAAGCAACACGTACAACTGATTAAAAAAAAGAAAAAGTGTGCAAGAGCAACAATGATGTTAATGATGTTATTATAACCGTATCCAAGTATTAATGAACGTTTCTATTGTTTAAGACCATACCTTAACTTCCAGGAAGGACCTCCAACTGAAGTTATCTATTGTTTCAGACCATACCTTAACTTCCACGAATATGGACCTCCTATACAAACTGATGACTTACTGTTTTGGAAGTACTAGTTTTGAAGACCAGAAATGACGGCCTGAAATTTTGCAAAGTTCCTTACACTTTTGTCCAAAAATTTGAAATTTACGAAGGCAACAAGGAGATTCTAATCGCTGAAGTTTTTCTTGACCTGCCTGTCTAGCACGGCTGACGGTTCTCCTTGTGTTCAACATGTTGAATGCATTACACATTGCTGGTGGATGGATACAGTGGTGCTTGTAAACAGGATGATATTACGCATTGCCACATGCGAGTGAATTGGCAATCAAAAATAGTTCTATGTGGCACCTTTGTAAATTTCAATTAAAATGCCTGTATACACAATGCAAATACGATAACAAGTCGGATGTTAATTTAGATCAAACAATAGAAATGTTCATTAAGATAGGTAAGGAACTTGGTGCAGGTCCATAGGCGTTTTGCTGAACCTGATCGATGAATCAAAGGACACGCTCGGCTGCGCCTCGCGTATCCTTTGATTTATCTCGCAGGTCCAGCAAAACGCATATGGTCCTGCACCGCGTTCCTTACCTAACACATACAACTTGCTGGGACCAGCATTTGACACAAATGGTATCACACACGCACACATATATACCTATTGAGTTTTTTTGTTTTTTGCTTTTTGTTTTTTTTTTTTTTGGGGGGGGGGGGGACTTAAAAAACGTGACAAGAGCAACTGGAAGGACTCTGGGTCAAATTTTCTGGTGAAACTTCTGAATTCAACCTAGGCTTGTAAGTACTTGAATGAAAGGTTGCTTTATGATGAACTTGAAACTGAAGTCAGTTTTTCAGTACAGGTTCAAACAGATATATATATATATATATATATATATATATATATATATATATATATATATATATATATGTATATATATTATATGTATTATATATATAAATATATATATGTATATATATATATGTATATATATTATATGTATTATATATATAAATATATATATGTATATATATAAAATATATAAATATATATATATATATATATATATATATATATATGTATATATATACAATACTCCTAATCATGCTTCTTGAGCAGGAGATCATCAAAAGGACTTCCAAACTTGCAAAGGTCTGATTTTATTTATCCTTCATTTATGTTTTCATTTTTATTTACAAAACCAATTTTTTCAAATTCAATTGATAAATGCTTTATGCTTGTATGTACAGTATAAAGGAAGAATATTACTGATGAAAATATGATGCTAGTAAGAAAATTGTCCCGACATTAACATATCAATCTTTAATACTAGAGTAAAATTATGTAATAGACTCTAGTACATGTAAAACCAGTATTTTATTTGTGTCTTTTTGTCCAGAACCACTTCCTAGTGGTCATTCCCTCTTCTGCAGTCCGAACTCTTTACTCTCCATAATCTAACCTGTCACAGTCTAACCTATATACATATGGAAGTACTATTGTCCATATTGAAGTTCTTATGTAGAATTTTGACATAGGTTGTATTAGCCCAAACAAAATTAAAGGGTCTTCAGCGGGTAACTACTCAGAACATGTTTCGGAGCCTATACCCGTGCATGTCTCTCTGAGTAGCGGCTCCTTGTCTAAGCTTAATAAAAGGCAAAGACAACCCACATAATAATGAAGATAAAATATGAACGTGGCAAATGATGAATTAGCTAAATACGTGAAGTTTTTGCTTATAAATGCAGAGCTTCATTATGAAAGAATAATACCTGTCAAATAAAACATAATTATTAAATTTGTATAGTACAAGCTCAGATAAGAACAATTTGACTAACCCCTGAACCAGTATGTACCCTTTCTAGCTGGATAGCTTATCCTAGTTAAAGCACCTACCAGTGTATACCTAAAGTAGAAACAAACTGGGGTATTACATTCAGTCCCAATGATTGTAATATAAACATTTGCACCTAGACCACCTGTACAAACCAAGGGAAATCCTAACAGGTACTGTAATAATGGACACCCTGCACCAGAAATGAAAAAAAAAAAAAAAAAAAACATAATGACACCTACTCCTGACTTTGAAAGAGTCAATGTTCAACGTAATGTGTCAGGTTTGTGACATTTGAGAAAATACTATCAATTTTTAGTATTTTTTTAATACTCAATAAATGTACATTTAGGCATGTCAAAAAAAAATGAAAGTCATTAGCATTTATGTTAAAAATATGTTATAAAATCATAATTTTACTTAACGCTATTTTAAGGACAATTAGGCAAACCTGTAACTGTCGTCGGCCGCTGCTTGCTACCAGTAGCCCCCTCCCCCCGGGGGGGGGGGGGGGGGCAACCTGACGGAGAACATGTAATCCTAAAATGTCTGAAAGTGAATATTAAAACAGAATGATGCCAAAAGATAAAATTAAGTAGCAAAACAGGCAAATCTAAAATCTGTAAAATCATTGGAGCCAAATCTTCTAAAAATCTTTGGATGCTAACAGCAAAATTTCTCGGGCAAGTCAGAAAAGAATGAAAGTCATTAGTATTTAAGTCAAGAGAAGGTAATCAAAATATAATATTGCTTAACCAGATATCAAATACAATAAGACAAGCTTGTAACTGTCGTAGGCAGCTGCTTGCTTCCGATAGCCCCTAGGGATTTCACCTAACAGAGAGCAAGCTAGGCTAAAATGGCTGAAGGGTAAATATTAAAACGGAATGATGCCAAAAGACAAAATTAAGTAGCAAAACAGGCAAGTCTAAAATCTCCAAAATTATACAAGCCAAACTTCCTAGCCATCTGTGGATATTTACATCAAAATTTGTAGAAATCTTTGATAAAAAGTACATCTTTGAATCCTCTTGACTCACGTGTATAGTAAATAAATTTGGTTCTTGATGCAAAGTCCTGAAATTTAGAACAAATACAACCAAATACCAAAATTTGTGACAAAATGTATTATAGCCAATAGTTTTCGAAACATTTCTGTCCGGGATAGGATAGTTAACTACTTCAAAGTTAAACTTATCTATTTTGTGATAGACTTTAATATAAAACTTGTCATTAGCAACCCGAATATCCAAGTCCAGAAACACACCTCTGAAACCATCTGAATTGTTACCCTCCAACGGGATATCTTTTGGGTAAATTTCTTGACCAATTTCACTGAAATTTTGTACATTTACACAGGTAATGTCATCAATATATCTTGCGTTGTTTGATAATTTTGTAGCCATTTAAATGTCTTTTTTCATCAATTTGTCCATATACATAAATTCAAGCCAGGTAAAATATAAATCTGCAAGTAACGGGGAGCAGTTGCTACACATGGAATGCCTTTTATTTGTTGACAAGCCAACGCCGCCTTGAACAAAAGTATTATCCGAACGAAATTTTATAGCATGTATCAAAGTTTCAATAGTCTAAGATTTAACGTAATATTTTGAATATTTATTGTGTGACCCATATGCTTTATTTGTATATGAATAAATATTTATGTATGGTTTACCATTATGTTGTTGCTTATTAATTCTGAAAAAGAACTTTTGACTTTATCTATGCGTAGATTTGTATACAGTGTAAAAAAATCAAAACATTTGATATTTTTTGCTTTTAAATCTTTGATTTTAGATACGAACTAAACAGAATTGCTCATACTCTGAAAATAATTTATTTCACAGTTTCTAGAAATTGCAGTCAAACACAGTGTTACTTCCTTTGATAATTGTTTGGTTGAACATGTTGAAGATCCAGCTATGAATCTAGATTTAAATGGGTTTTTTTTATGTAATTTGGGTATCCAGAACAAAAGTGGAATAGAGTTGTCCTCTTTAGAAATTTTGATATTAAAATTCCTTTTTATCTCTTTTTTATATGTATCATCAAATTATCAATGATTTTTTTGTGAAATTTATATACGTCATTCCTTATTATGTCTGAAATATTGTTTATACCAAGTTCATTTTTCAAAACATGCAGATAATATATTTCGCAGATGATCCCAAAATTGTTATCTGCCTTAACAATGTAAGTTATTACAAATCTTTCTTGTAGTTCTTTGACTGCTTTTGAAACTTAAGGCTGTTTTAAAATAAACGCATTGAATTTCTTAATGTGGGATTTGTAACGATAAATTCTATTTCTAAAGACTGTTGTTAAGTTTGATAACCATCCTTCCAATTTGCGAAATTCCAATTTTTCTCTCTTTGCCTATTTCATACAGTTGGAATCAAATGCATTACATGTATCCTGAAAAAATACTGTCAATGTTCAACTTAAGACATGTCCGAAGTTTTGTACCTTTTTTCATCAATTCTTTTAAAACCGAATCTCGTATTGTCTCCAAATTACCTATAAATGCATGTTTATGGTATGCCTCAACAAAATTAGAATTTTCACTGTTAGACATACAGTCATAATTTGGATTCGCTGCGAATTCGACTAGGGTAATTGAAGCCAGAAATTTCTTGTAATTCATGATACTTTGTCCAATATTGTTTCCATATTTATAGGAAATAATGGGAGGGATCTTTATTTTGGATTCGTTGGGAATCATGTTACGATCAAATTTCAATTTGAAAAGGGACTGAATGTTCAGTGAATCAATAATTTTGTGCTTGAAAGGAATGCTGCCAAACATTTTATCCATTTTCGTATTAGAATCTGGTTTCCGAATAGTTGTTGTGTAAGCATACACAATTTCACCAAAAAAAAAAATGTTTGTTCAGAATAAGTAAGACCCAAATATTCATTGAATCTGGTTATATCTCGAAATGATAGTGCTTTAAGAGCTCTGCGTAATTGGCCAATGCCATTCGAGACAGCCTGCAGTAAATTTTAAACAAGTTTTTTTTGTATCCGCATTCTTAATTTTGTTGTTTTTCCGTGATTTTCTTTGTCCGTGACTTCTTATTCTGTGAATATCAGCCTGATTATTATGAAAAGGTGTGTGACTGCAATCAAGAGTTACAAAGTCCAAATTCCTAACATCACGGAAACCTAAAATTCCCTCATTGAGTCCAAAGGGAAAGGCTGAATTAAGTGTTTTGATCCGAAAATTTTCCGTTTGTAATAATTTTCTTGTGTTAACTGATAACTATCTTGGTCTGAAAATTTGGCTCTGTGTAATCAATAATTTGTGTCCGGTATAACATATGCTGTCTTAATTACCAGGGAAATTGACAATACAATTAAATACCCAGAATTAAAAGCCAAAACCACCTCGGTCATTAACGCACATTTAATGCAGCGTGTAATGCTGTGTATTATTAGCACTTCGATATTTCAGTTAAGTGAGTCAAAGAAAATACTAAAAGTGTGCTTATATGAATGGTGAAAAATAATGTATCTTGCGTGAGTGTGACTATAGTAGAGTAAGTCATGGCTGAAGAAGCTATCCCATTTTAAACAGATGCCTGGATTGAACAATGCTGTACAACATAAATAAAACTGGTGCTCTCAGAATATTTTCTGTTTTCTTTCTTCTCCCATGTTCACCCCAGAATAACCAGTCATAAACTTGGGTCTTTTTGCAGCGTTTCCAGGGTACGAACATTAGATTTTTAGTGACAAAATAGGCCTCCAAATGGACCCTTATTTTGTCATAACCTCTGGGCTTCCAGGGTTCGCCTCCCGGACCCTCAAATGATTTCTTTTTGGAAGCACTGTGTTCACATAATTTTCAAATGGACCAGACATTTTTATAAGGCTTCTAAAATGCTTCTTTCGTCGTTATGTTTCTTACACAATGTGCATGTATGGGCTTCAGTATTAAAAAAAGTACTCTGAGATAGGGTGGAAAAAATAATGTACTGTTAAGGGCAACTGAAAAAAATATTTTATTGTTTACTAAAATGCATAGCCACCCAGCCAGCCACCCCATAAAATTCTAATGGTTCGTCCCTAAATTGCTTACTTGTGCATCGCGTTTGGTCGTTCGGCCGGGCGGCATTTACTTTTCATGAGTCAGAACCTAAAATTCTAGGGTCGGAGTAGGGGGTAGGTTTGGCGGGGGGAGGGGGGGGGGCCTGTGTTCCGTAAAGGGCGGAAACATGATGTGCATAGCGCATGCGCACTCTACATAGTTACCAAATGAATAATTGTGCAGGTGCATGTACTTGAGCAAATAGTTGGACTAGGCTTAGGCTACTTGATACCATAGAGGTAATTTTTGTTGCTGATCACAAAGAAATAACATTTTTGCTTCAGAAGTTTCTAAGCAAAATAGGCCTGCGCAGTACAATGATTTATGCAGATCCATTTGCGTGGTCAACTGATAAGAAAACTCATCAAAAGCATCAAAGAAACTACACATATAACAGATGTGAAGTTAAGCAAAACCATGCACTCTTGTTTACAACAGGATAAAGTCTGTTGTACCATATGATTGATATCAGACTCCAGAAATATTGCCGGAAATATTATGAAGAATTATGTCAGACAGTATATATATATATATATATATGCGACATGTCACTGGTCGGGCCACCTTTTTTAGCAAGTCTATGTTTGTACGGAACACCGTGTACATATACAAGTAAACAAGGAAAATAAAATGAATGGCGTATATATCAAATAAATAAAAACAGAAATGCTGTGGATAACGAGGCCATTTTTATAGCAAAACTTAAAAGGCAAATTTCTACTGCGTTCGAATCTATGGCAAAGTCATGGTACTTGAAACAAAATTGCCAAGGAGGTATTTAAACACATACACGTATTAGTAACATATGGTATGTAATATATCACTCGTCACAACATTTTTTGACTTGCAAGTGACACCGATGGTTTGATCGTAAATCATTTATCCTCTGTGAGGGCGCTGCAGACATGATTAAAGTATTAGGTGACTCTGAGGCCGCCAGTCACATGTCAGTGGTTTCGCCAGAACGACACACCGAGGATGGGTTTGGAAGAGGCCCTCGAACATCTTGGGAAATATGGCAAATGGCAGTTCATGACCTACACGCTTTTATGTCTTTTCTTCAGTATTTCAACTAGTTGGCAATTGTTTGCCATCGTTTTCATAGGTGAGCAATTTTGTCTTATAATCGTCTTCATGCAGGTTACAGACTTATGCCACTTTGTTTCACTTGTATGCAAATATGTATTTAGGCTATAGGTGCCTGGGGTAATGGACGGCGTCCTGTAGTTCGCTTTTATATGTTTCATCACTGATGCCACTTTGTGATATAACTTTTGAAATTAAGTGTTATATAGTATCTAATTAAAAGCTCTGTAGAGCCTCAAACTGTGTAACTATTAGGTAATGTTCCTCGAAGCCAATGTAACTGTACTTTATGGAAGGAGATAAGCTTGGTATTTGAGTTTAATGCATTATCTTATGTAAGACGGAGATTTATACTATCATATTATATTATCAATATTCAAATGTACTGAAAGTGGAAGAATGACTTCAATGTAAAAATTCTGAACAAGAAAGGTTAATGAATATCAGTAGGGTTCAGACTATTATAAGGTCCTCACATTCTGTACCGTAAGTCTTGGTTGCGGTACTGGTGATATGCAACAAGATCTCTGTTTGCTAATGCCATTGTAAATAGTGTATTTTTATTTTGTACTTTTTATGGGACAATACCTCGAGTCGACGACGCGGGCAAACAACTTGAATGTGATGCATACTTTTGTTTGCACCAACGTGTTCACTCTGCTGGTTTGGGATATCGAATTTAAATTTTTCTTTGTGGGCCAAAAGTTTACAAAATCCCAAATCAAATAAGTCTGCCTGAAAAATAAATAAAACATTCTCTGAAGAGTTACCCTTGTGATCCTGCTACCTGATACCAGAGACATACATATGTGTCCAATGATGTGGCCCAGGTGGTGACATATCTTTGCTGATACGTAGAAATATGCAATAAATTGAGCAGTCGGTCGCGGACAAGCAGGAGTAGTGATGATTGTGCACGTGACCTTTTGTCTTTTATGCCTTGAACTACCTTTGCCTTGTTTTCCTGCCCATATTTATGTATCGAACTTTTAATTATTTGTTTCCTTAACAAAAAAACAAACAAAAGGGGAGAGGGATATATGCTTTCAGTGGTTATATACAACCGAAGAATCTGTCATAATAGGTATAGTAGACTGCGTCCAGGCGAACATTTATAGAGGTCGGGACAACGGGTGACATGCATGGCACGCTAACGCATGACGCGGCGCGGACTGTCGGTCAGCCGACTAAGTAATCTTACTTAGGTATTAATTAATACACGAATTGGTGAGGCGAGCTGCATAAAACAAGCCTGACAAGTTTTTATTGGCATTCCATGTCAGATACAAATCTGTTTTAAAATGGAGACCCTTAAAAATTTACAAATCCATTGGATTCAATATAATAATTTAATAATAACATGTGGTATGCCATGGCATCGTCATGAACATGGATGAAAGATTAATTTTGTCAAAAATTGAGAACATTATTTGATCGTTGGTTAAAAAACCCATCGAACCAAGAAACGAGATATTCCTTTCTTTTTTCTTATTTAAAACGTACGCCCGCTCTCCCTAGAGTGTAATTGTCGCGTGATTGGGGAGTACATGATCGACTTGTGGGGAAAATTGCTACTTGTGGGGTGATCACCACATTGTTTAAAATGCTTCAAGGTCATATTCACCTCACTTGTGAAAATCACACTGCACCCAAAATGGATAACCTTTCCGTGCATAAAATAATATGGACGAGCAGAAGAAGTGGGGAAAATGTATCCATAAGGACCACTCTACACATATACCTTGGGATCTGCTTACGTAGAATTAACTCAGGTTCTCCCCAAATTGCACATTAATGTTCTGGAACTTAAAGGGACCTTTAATGCCCTATGAACATTTTGCATAGAAGTGTGTGATATTATCCAGCTGTAACTGTACATACTACTAGTCTCTTAAAGGCCTGTGGATCTAGCTTCCATTCCATAGAAATGATCATGATCTAACCTGGAACAGAAATTGGCTTCATTGATTACTGCCGGTATCTAGTATGCCGAGATCCATATATCCTACTCTTCACACCAGTCCCATATCTGATAGGATATTTTATCGCACTGTTTGAACTAAGAGTCCCCCCCCCCCAAAAAAAAATGTGGTTGATTTAAGCTACTGCGGTGGTATTATCCACCTGTAACTGCACATGTTTACCACAAACTTCTTTGCAAAATGTTCGTAGGGCATTAAAAGTCCCGTTAAGTTCCAGAACATTCATGTGCAATTGTTTTTCTTCCAAACTCCAATCCCCTTTGGTGGAAATGGACTGTCATACACCACCCTTAAGACGCGAGAGATGCATCTGATGTTATAGTAATAGTAGGGTGATGTCGCCATATGTCTTTTGACTGTTCGTGCACATTCTGTGTCCATCAATTGATGTCCTGTTTGCGTCATGCTGGTATATTCATGATTTTGCGAAATCCCCCCAATTTGCTGTGAGGGGTTTAATTTTATCTCTTTCTAATTGTCGGTGGCGCATATCACCAAATTGTATGCAGTCGTGAAGCCTACCGTGAGTGCTGCTTTTTTATGCCAGCACTGGTTTTGTCATCATGGATGAACATGCTTGCAGCACGTTTTCAACCTTTTCAGTCCCCAATCTAAGTTTCATGTCTCTGGAGTAAAAAATATAGCTCAAAAAGGCCAAGCACTGAGTTGGTTCTAACACTGACTTGTCAGTTCCGTGAGTAGTATCATGCGTATACCATTCTGTCATGAGCAGCGGACAATAGCCAATCACATGGCTGCATTTTAATCTTTGTCCAGTGTTATAGTCTATCAACCTTGCTCTACGGAAGCGGATCTTGCGAATATTACAATGAATTGTTACTTGCAGATGTATCCAATGCATAACTTTTCCCATCAATGTACCTAACTTTTGAGGCATATGTGGTAACTACATGCACTTTGTATTTCTTTTCAGTCGCATTTTGGGGCATTACTGCCGCTGCAAGCTTAGCGCAATCCGTATCGTCCAAGAAATGAAAAGTGCGCGTGCGCAAATGTGATTGACAGGTAGTTTTAATATGCAGGCAATTGTCGTAAGTAGGCCACATACATGTAGCCTTTCTTTTTGTTAGACATTGTTCCACAAATTTGAGCATTGTTCCTAAGATCTTTATACCGCCATAAAACGAGTGCCGTATCCTGTGGCAAAGACTACGTAGTGCGTACAGAGAGTGATTGTTGGATTGTCGTGCAACAACACCAAATCGGAGCAGGCTTTGGCAATATGGCGTTTTGGGGGCCCTGGGGGATACGTGTGACTGGAAGTTGCGATTTGGAAGGCCCCGAGAAGCAACCTGGTGACTGCACAGTGGGCAAATATTAGTAAGGTGAGACGCAACATGCCCAACAAATACTACATACTTTGGGATGTTTATTTAGGTTACTCTCACACATGTCAAGTTTTTCTGTTCCGCAGAAACCCATTTTCAGCCCCAGAAGCCTGTTTCCCAGGTCCACATTCCATCGAGGTATTAACGATGCAAGTTGGTGAATCGTTATCATTTATACACTCTGCCGACAACGTTTTCTGAAGCTCAGTAATGAATTATTGACATGATTTCCATACGGGCCGGTAATTTTGAGACTTTGGTGTTTATAAAACTGCGAAAATTACCCGCAATGCCAAAAAAAATGGATGCGCCCGCGTGCGCATGCGCAGTAGGGAACGACGAGGAATATCAACTTCGTTGGATAGATACTGAGTACTCTTCTGATTGGATAATTTACTGTTCTATTATATCCAATATTCACATGTGTTTATGGTAAAAGATCGCTGATGCTCTCTATGAAATACATGGTCATTTTACTAGCTATTTACGTAATATTCGCGAAATCCCCTTCCGTAAGTTCGGGTTGACTGACTATGTCTATAGACTAGTTTCAGCACTAACCACGGCTCCGTCAAGCAGTTTATAATGAGCTTTTTTTATTTGTTTTATAAGGGTGAATGACATTTATCTATCCAAAAGAAACTATAATTTTTTGTTTCCATGCTTTAAATTTGAAGCAAACAGTTTAGGGTGTTAAAATTTTCGAGATAGGACTAGGCCGAAACGCTTTGTTTACATACATGCAGCGCCATCTGTTGACACAATTGCATACTCCATTTGAAACAGTTGAGTTACCGTTTCCTCTATTTGGCATCCCTAATCAATTCCATGTGTGATGCTCTATGGCTGGTAGAATCAATGGAACTCTTTGCTGACTTAACTTAGAAATACTTCGGTTCAGAGCGGTAATTTGGCACTACACGCAGTGCTTGCAATAAAGTGCCACTGTACTCGGAGATCATGTGGGTGGCTGGTACTGTGGTAAACCTGTGTAGGCGTACAATGCCAAAAGGGCTGCATTGGGGGTAATTATTAGAATTAAATTAAGTCTAGCCATAATGTAGCTCTACAATGCCAAAAGGGCTACATTGGGGGATAATTATTAGAATTAAATTAAGTCTAGCCATGATAGAACAGACTTGAATACCCCCCCCCCCCCACACACACACACACACTGATTTTGTGGACTTTATGACCTCTGTCGGATATTATGACCTCAGTGCTAAGCGCTTCGGTCATGATATCCGACGTCGATCTTAGAATCCACACAAGCACTGGATGGACAGTACGCTATTAAAGTCTATAGCCCTACATTCTTGTGCTCTATCAGCGATCAATATAGTATCATCTATAGCCGTATCTAGGCCTATAGCCTGTAGGACTACCCCAAACAGCTATAACCTACGTCTTGTAAAGTCGCAAAAATTGGTTTCAACAGTTTTGTGAATATATACAGAGCGCTCACGCTAAGCCATTTGGTAAACAGAGAAACTGGAATAAATCTCCTTGCCAAGAAAACTCGAGATATTCTCTATGGCCTTGTGCAATGGGCACGTACATGTAGTAGTATGGCTGTTTCAAATCCACAGACGCCATGTAGCAATTCTTAGGAATTAATCTAGCTGCCATTTCGCATCTTATTCTTACATTTTACGTGTTTCAGGCCTAACGAAAATGTGTGAAATAAATTCACCTCCTTCATGATTGCTTGTTTCCATTTCACATTTCTTAACTTTGTACTTCAATTGTCAGCCACTCGATCACTGTCATTCATTTAAGAATTAAACTTCCTCTCTAGTGAAATTACGGGCGCATGGTTGCAGTTTGTGTGACAGGCATTTCTGATGACGCGCAGTAGCGCGTCATCAGAAATGCCTGTCACACAAACTGCAACCATGCGCCCGTAATTATACTAGAGAGGAAGTTTAATTCTTTTATTTACATTTAACATCAATTTCTATTGACATAAGAGTAAGTATTATCATTGATAGTTGATTTAAAATCGTTTTTAGCTTGTTAATTTACAAAAATCGCCTTTTTGTTTACTAGTGGGAGGAGCCAAGTAGGCGGGGCTACTACATCAGCCATCAGTTGTCAAGGCAACTCCTGGAACACAAAACTAGGAAAAAAATAGTTACGAATAACACAACAACTTTATGGCTAAACTGTGGAATGCCTGTCTACCACTTTTCTCTGTTCCTCATTCAGTATTATATGCAATGCTTGATCATCTGATACCGTCTTCCCATTATGCTTAGGCCTATGAATCAAACGCTTCGGCAGTACTTTCGACGGAAGCTTAAATAATGACAAAGTGCGTTAAGAGGATTTTATTGCGCAGCACGTTGGTTGCACGAGATGCTTTAGTGTAACCATTGCCTCATGAACTACACTACCGTTCCTATTCTTTCAATGCTAACAAAAATAACAAATGTAAATATTAAACTGTACACTCTGTATTGCACCAGTTTGCACTGGTAATGACTTAAAATCTACGTGGCAGTGACTATCTATCTAGTATGGCTTTGTCTGTGGTTCATTTTTGCCAGTTATCTGGCCTGCTTACCTTTATATCTTCTTCTTGTTGCCACCCGTGTGCCACGCAGCACCTCTCTTGGCCTTTTTCCAAATGGGAATGCCAGCAATCAGTTGACCTGCCGAAGTGTTTGTCAGCATAGTACGGGCTAGTTCTTCTGCAAGCCCCATGCCATCCTTGAAAACTGGGGAAACCGCCATATTAGTTGCTTCCTCTGAAACAACATATACTTGACACCCCCCCCCCCTTGACTCTTGAGAACTTTGTGTGCTTATCGTATTCCTGGTTTTATTGGATTCACCGATGTTTTTAACTTCTTGTGCCAAATTGTCTCCAAATACACCGTCTGTAGCCTAATAATAGCACTTAATTGCCGCCTTGCACAATTTTCGACACTCCGCAAGTAGATCAGGTTTGATCAGCTCTCTCCTCTTGGACCAACTACAGGAGGTGTATAGAAGTTTACCATTGTAGATCGTTGGCGGAGGGAGTACGGAAAGCATTGATAGTTAGAACGTTGAGTGACTAGGCGAATTATCATGGTAAACCACCACTGACTGTTGTGTTGTGGGATGTAATGTTGATACCAGGAAGAAACGTCAAACTGACAAACATTAAAAATAAAAGTGCCCCTTTATTCCTTCCATCAACTGATATTCCTTTGTCTTTCAAATACTTTTTCAGCCACCCTAGATTCTGTTTTTTGAAGAAATCATGGTCCGTGTTTCACTCCTCGTTACTTGCTGTATTTAGTAGCATTGCCACTGTAGCCTGTGCGGTAAGACTGAGGGGCCCGCAAATTACCCAGAAACCTGTGCGCGCCTGGCTTTGGCATCCGAATCTCCGCTGGGGTTCCCCTCGCTTGGTGAACTTATGCATAGACCGTACAAATATATAGGCCTAGGCCTACAATCTAAAATACATCTAAGATAAACGTTCCAAACAGATCCCAGCGGGATGTGTGAGCAGTCCGGAGACGATGCGCAAGAACACACACCCGTGCGTTAAAAGTGATAAAATTATTTACCTTGTCAGGTAGCATGATGTGGAGTGTCCGCCGCTGACCATATTGTCCAGATAATCTTTTCGGACCACGCATCAAGCGGAAATTATTTACATACCTTGTCGAATTAAAAAAATGACGGTTTCATTTATGTGTGAACTATTGTGTCCCAAAAGCATGCATAGTTTGGTAAATAATGAGCCGTTCATGAATCCTTGCCAGATAAATGTATTGCCATTCGTAGTTAGTCTGGACTCCAGTAATTTAAAATACTTAACTCGTAGGTCAGTAAAGTTTGGGCATAGAAAAAGAAAATGTTCCTTATCTTCTATTCCTGAACCACATAAAGTACAACTAGGCCTATCATGTTCCGACGCCATCAAAACCATTGTATTGAAATAAATAATTTTCTCTAGTAGAACGGACTTTAAGATATTTATACAACGACAGGGTACTTTTCGCCTCAATTTCACCGAAAATCCCTTATTAAATAATTGCATTCTTAATTCATGATACACATCTGGCAAAAATTCATTTTGTCTGTAAACTGCAAGGTCTAGACCGACATTGACGAGTGTTTTGTTAATCTCATTCACGTAAGACCAACAGGGTGGCATTTTTTTCTTGAAATTTACATAGAAATTCAGAGAAAATCTGTTTACAAAGGCGTGTTTTGTCAAGTTGACATTGTAAGCGGTATTCTCTGTCAATTCATTCATTAGATTAATACAGTACGTTATCCTTACAAGAGTTGTCATTTGGGAAATATACTGAACCTAACATTATTGCCTGTGAGCCCATTTTGACTTTTATCCACATTCTTTTAAAGTCATCATGTAAAGAGTTTGAAACATTTTCATCTAGAACAGTCATGTTATCTTTAAGCAGATAGCCCATGCCACCGCCTGCTCTTTTGAAGTGACTGTGAGCCCCAGTTTTGCCAATCCATCTGTAGTTATGATGTATATTCGAGTAGGCCTACATATCGTTCTGGTCGGTATTGTGGAATGTTTCGACCATACAATATATTATTGTTCTTTGTTTAATACGTGGGTAAGTTCTACTCTTTTGGGACATATGACAGTCCGGCACCCAAAGTATATTGTGTTTTATTTTAATGTTGAGTACGCTCCAGCCTATATGGTTTCTAAATAATGATTCACATACAATTGAGAATGTGAAACTGTAGGCCCCTATTTGTCGGTACAAATTCAAACACTTCACATTTAACGTGTCAGACTAGAATGTTATATTGCATGAATATGTATGATGTTATTGTTGATGTGCTTGATTGGAGAGAATTTTTTTTACATCGGCAGGCATAACATGACACTCTCTAAAAACAAAATATTATTTCTATATCTTATAGGAATGCATGTAGTCTCAAAATGTATACGGGCATAGAGGTAACAATATCGCATCCTAGCTGCAGTTCTGGTATATGTATATGTAATTAGCATGAGGAAGCGTCTCTTTTCAGTCTATCACGCAATTATTTAGTGACATACATGGTATTCATATTGGGAGGGATCATTGTCTCGACTGAGATTTTCTGGGATAGGTTGAGTATTTTTTTCTCTTATTTCGGAGGTTTTCAAGGTTAGGTGAATGACCTTTCCTTACTTCCCGGGATATTTTTTAATCGGGTCGTGGAAATATTTTGAAACATTTCAATGGCGTGAGATTGACTGGTTAGCAGTTTTTTTGGGTCGTCTTAGATAGTCCTGGTCGAGACAGTGAATCCGTTTTCTGTCGCTTTGATAACTATGGTGTGTCAAAAATTTCCCCCTTTTTTGAAATGCTGTCCAAACATGGTATTTCAAAGAGGACTTAGTTCTGTTGCCTAAATATACATACGTGTATTGATATGGGTGTGCCGTTTTATTATACATGTTTTGTCACAGTGAACTTTATTATGATAATAATCCTGAGCCATAATTTGAAAACTTAGCAATGCAAGCCTGGCAGGTAGCTTTAGGGGGAATTTATTCCAAGCAGGACGACATTTGTTTGGTTTTTTTGTTGTTGTTGTTGTTGTTGTTGTTGTTGTTGTTGTTGTTGTTTTTGGGTTTTCTGTACACTTTTTTTCTCTTTGTTCTTGTTGTTGTTGCTCACCCTGCTGAGTCTTCAAGCAAAACTCTCTAAATGTTCATCCTTTTTTTGTGCAGAAAGCACTCTTTTTTTGTTTTGTTTCCATTTTCTTGTGTGGTTTCTTATTTTGTACGGTCATTACATGTAGAAAATACTGTAACATGGTACGCCTTGGTTATTTCATGCGATAACAAAATTATGGGGACAATGAAATAAGTTATTGATAAGATTTAAATATAAATTAATGGCCAGAAGCATTGTGGTTGCTCCTTGAATGTAGTTGGCCTAAGGGACTTTAAGAAAAGACGACAAGTCTTTCATTATTTTCAAAAATATGAAGCCTTTATTTTTATTTTTACAAGATGATCATAGCACAAACGAAATAGAGAATCAGTGGAGGGCCGAATGGGAGTACAGAATTTATTCGTGCAAGGAACAAGTGATTCCAAAGGTGTGTGCATTCTTTTAAAGAATACATTTTCCTTGGATATTTATCATGCAATATGAAGGGCGATATATCATTGTTCATATCACTGTCGGAAGTAAAAGACTTTATCTTGTTGACATAAACGTGCCAAACCAAGATGACTCAACGTTACCGTTTTTAGCTCAGCTGACTTGTCAGTCAGCTGAGCTTTTGTGAGGGTCCGTCGTCCGTCTGTCCACAATTCACATTTTCGACTTCTTCTCAAAAACCGTTGGCCAGATCCACCTCAAACTTGGTGGGGATGTGCATTGGGTAAGTTTCTACGAAGTTTGTTGAAATGGTTGCGGTCCAGTGATTTTTGGATTTTTAATGAATATTTTTGTTCTTTTTGGGGTAAAGCTTAAAAAATCTTCTGCGAAACCGCTCACCCAATTGCTTTGATATCAAACAGGAACACTCCATGGGACTCCTAGTTCTTAATTTGTTCACCAGGTGGCGCTGCATTTTTTGGGGTGTGTGTGTGTGTTTTAGCAATTTTTACTTCTTCTCCAGACCCGTCACTCATATTAAGCTGAAACATGGTGGATATGTTCCTTGTAGAAGGGTCAAACAAAGTTGTTCACTATGTGGGAATGCTGCGGATACCTGATTTTTGACGACTTTTTCAATTTGGGTACTTATCGGTTAATGGATCTTTCATATTGATTACTGTGGAAGTCAATGGACATTCTAATGCTAATTCGCATTTTCGACTTTGCCTCCAAAACTGTCCTCCAGATTAACTTCAAACTTGGTGGCAATGCACCTTGGGTGGGTTTCTACGGGGTTTCTTCAAACGGTCATGCTCCAGTGATTTTTGGATTTTTAATGAATTTTTTGTGGATTTTTTGGACGAATGTTAAAAATCTTCTTCTCCGAAACCGCGTACCCAATTACTTTGATATCACACAGGAAGACACCTAGGGACTCCTAGTTCTTACAGGTGGCCCTGCAATTTGTGTGTGTGTGTGTGTGTGTGTGTGTGTGTGTGTGTGTGTTATAGCTATTCTTGACTTCTTCGCCAGAACTGTCACTCAGATTAAGCTCAAATGTGGTGGATATGTTCCATGTGGAAGGGTCAAACAATGTTGTTCACAATGTGGGAATGCTACGGATTCCTGATTTTTAACGATTTTTTCAATTCGGCTCCTTTTCGGTAAATGCACCTTTCCAATTGATTACCATCAACTGTCATCCAGATTCATTTCAAACTTGATGGGGATACCAGGTTTGTTCAAATGGTCAAGTTCTATTGATTTTGGATTTTTTAATGAATTTTTTGGTTCTTTTTTGGGGGCAAATCTTAAAAAAAAAATTCTTCTTCGAAACCGCCCACCCAATTGCTTTGATATCCCACAGAGCCCTGCCGGGGACTCCTAGTTCTTAATTTGTTCACCCGATGGTGCTGTGATTTTTTTTTCTATTTTTTTTATGAATTTTTGTACGTTTTTTGCTATTTTGGACTCCTTCTCCAGAACCATCATTCAGATTAAGCTGAAAGATGGTGGATATGTTCCTTGTAGAAGGGTAAAACAAAGTTGTTCACTAGGTGGCACTGCTGTGGATTCCTGATTTTTAGCGATTTTTTCAATTCAGGTACTTGTCGGTAAATGCAGCTTCCCTATTGATTACTATGCAAGTCAATGAACATTCTAATGCTGATTCACATTTTTGACTTCTCCAAAACCGTCATCCAGATTGACTTCAAACTTGGTGGGGATATACCCTGGTTGAGTCTCCACCAAGTTTGTTCAAATGGTCACGCTCCAGTGACTTTTGGAATTTTTTATGATTTTTTTTTCTGTTTTTTTTTTGTTTGTTTGTTCTTTTTCGGGGCAAATCTTAAAAAATTTTCTTCTCCGAAACCACACAGCCAGTTGCTTTGATATCCCACAGGGACACTGCCAGATACTCCTATTTCTTAATTTGTTCACCCGGTGGCGCTGCGATTTTTTTCTATTTTTTTATGAATTTTTGTACGATTTTGCTATTTTCGACTTCTTCTCCAGAACCATCATTCAGATTAAGCTGAAAGATGGTGGATATGTTTCTTGTAGAAGGGTCAAACATAGTTGTTCACTAGGTGGCACTGCTGTGGATTCCTGATTTTTAACGATTTTTTCAATTCAGGTACTTGTCGGTAAATGCAGCTTTCCTATTGTTTACTATGTAAGTCAATTGACATTCTAATGCTCATTCACATTTTTAGCTCAGCTGACTAGTCAGTTAGCTGAGCTTTTTTGAGGGTCCGTCGTCTGTCTGTCCGTCATTGTCCACAATTTACATTTTCGACTTCTCCTGAAAAACCGTAAGCCAGATTTACTTAAAACTTGGTGGGGATGTACCCTGGGTGAGTTTGTACCAAGTTTGTTCAAATGGTCATGCTCCAGTGATTTTTGGATTTTTTATTAATTTTTTTTTTTTTTTGTTCTTTTTTGGGCAAATCTTAAAATATCTTCTCATCCAGTTGCTTTGATATCTCACAGGGACACTCCTAGGAACTCTTAGATCAGAATTTGTTCACCAGGTGGTGCTGAAATTTTTTCCAATTTTTTGTGATTTTTTGTGTGTTTTTGTTATTTTTGACTCCTTTTTTTAGAGCCATCACTCGGATGAAGCTGAAACTTGGTGGATATGTTCCTTGTAGGAGGGCCAAACAAAGTTCTTCAAAATGTTGACTCGGTTCATGTTTTTCATTCATTTTTTGAAAAAGTACAAAATAGAAAAAAAAAATTACGAAACCTGAACATAGAGATTTCTTGTAATGGAAACAACTTAGATAATTTTCGCCATATTTATGTCACACTTCGTAGAAATGTACTTTAATAGGTCTCTACATATTTTATTCAAATGGTCAAACTTCATTGATTTTTGCATAAATTTTTGGGTAATTTTTTAAAAATAAGCAGATGCATGTCAGCTAAGCACAGGATCATCATGATCCTCTTGTTTTTTTTTGGTTTTTTTTTTGTTTTGTTTTGTTTTGGTTTTGTTTTGGTTTGTTTTTATTGTTTTTTTTGTTGTTTTTTTTTTTCGTTTTTGTTTGGGGGGGGGGCGGTTTGGGGTTGGTTGGTTGGTTGTTTTTTTTTTTATTTGTTTGTTTTTGTTCTTTTAAGTAATTGCAGTAATAGAGGGAATTCCAAATGACAATGGAATCGTGGGTGGAAATTTTTAGTTTGTATTAAACTTGGATAAAGATAAACGACCCCAAACGCACACACGAACTCAGGCTGCAGTTGTGGCATGGATGGAAGATACTGATTTTATAGACATCTGGAGAATAAATTAAGCAGATCAGTTTAGATTTACTTGGCAAACTAAGGGTCCTAATTAAATTGTTTGCAGATTATATTTCTTCCTAGTTTCTTTTGGGCTTTCCTGGTACATTGAAAACACAGAGCTGTATTACTCTTTAATTATAACTTTTGGTACATTAACTGAAAGTTTAGAGCGGGGTACAGGGTTCTGGAAGTTAAATTGTTCAGTTTTGACGGACGAAGAGTATATTAATTTGATAAAGTCCTACATAACTCAAACTGTGCACTTGAGTGCAGAAGCTAACCTACCCTGTTATGGGACACAGTAAAAGCTAAAATAAAAGGAGAAACTGTTAAATATTCATCAAAAAAGAAGAGGGAGGGAATAAATAAGGTAAATGAATATGAGGATAAACTACAGCAGTTGGAACAGATCCAACAAAATGATCCCAACCCAGAAAAATTCAAAGATGAAATTCAGGCATTAAAACGAAGTTTAGGGGCAGAGAAAGAATATAAGACAAAATCTGCTCTCATATATGGTGTAAAGGTCAGTGGTATGAGGAAGTTGAGAAACCAAGTAAATATTTTCAGAACTTAAGAAGGCGTCATTACAATGATGAATAGGACAACCGAGGATCGCAAATGGAGTGGTGACAGCAGATACAAATCAAATTCTTACGGAACAGGCAAGATTTTCATAAAAACTTGCATTCAACTCAGGGAGTAGAAGATAATGCTTTAGAGGGGTTGAAACCTGATATAATTATAGTTCCAAAACTATCTGGAATTTATAAGGCAGCTTGAGAAGATCCCATATCAGAATAGGAGGTCATATTAGAACAGGAGGTCGATAATGTCACGAAAACCTTTAAATACAATGAAAGCCTAGGCACTGATGGTCTTCAGTGGAGTTTTATGAAAAATGTTTGGACGATATAAGAGATTTATTACTGAATGCTATAAATTATGCAAATGAAACTGGATCCTTGTCAATATTGCGGCGACAATGTATCATTACTGTATTACAAAAAGAAAAAAAGGACAAAGATCCACTTTCATTTAAAAACTGGAGAGAACAGATTACAAAATTGTAATTAAATGTTTGGCTAGTAGAGTGAAGAAAGTTTTGACTGAGATGATTGAATATGATCAAACCGGATTTTTGCAGAATCGATATATGCGACAAAACAGTCAGTTTCTTAATAATGGTATCCATGGCACTTGCCATAGCAGTAATCTCACTCAGCAGCGTTTGCTATATGTGTTGCATGCTCACATCACAAGATCTAGTTGTCGTTTCCAGCTGGTCCCGTAAAAAGTCGTCCACGCATGGAGCATTTAGAGACAGACATTTTCCCGGCATTGAATATTCTTTTATTTTCTCCTTAATAGTGGCCTTGACGTCATGTTCAAATTTATCTCTGATAACTTGATTTAACGTATTAGCCATATCACTGTCCGCTAAATCTGGGATGGTTGTGTGTTTTAGTTTCAGATCTTGCACAAATTTTGCCACAATTGACTGTTTCCAACTATTGGAAAACTTCACACTTTTGCAGGATATTCATCAAGTTCTCCCTCTTTCACTTTGGTCTCATTATCATCATTGTAAGCCACCATGTGGTCCGGCATTTGCGGATCAGTGTAACTATCATCGTACTGACTGTCTTGAGCATAATATTCATAATGTCCCTTTAAAAGGGAAATAAATATACTAATCCCATTTCCTAACTTTGCAATCCACCCAGGGCATGCATCGGCAGGTCCTTTTTAGCCAGCTGGTCATTTTACTCATGTTGGACTAAATTGAAACTATGCATTTTTGTAAGGTATATTCGGCCTCCTAAGGTCAAAGGTCGAGGTCATTAATATAAGCTGCGAAAAAGTGCGAACAGCAAAGTGCGGGCGAGGGGAACGTTTCTTTGCGATTGGACATACCCACAGTTTCTTTCTTCTTCTTTTTTTTCAGGAGTGATCAATAATCACCACTGTAAAGTAAATTCTACTTTACATCTTAATCAGTCCGTGCCCTTTAAAATGGGCGCCGATGGCTTGATGCGTGCAGCCAGTTGTAAAATGTACACCGATAGTTTTATGAATGCCACCCGGTCTTGTACCGATGGTTATACATATGACTTAATGGGCTTCGAAGAGAAAGGGACAATGACAATGGAGGTAAGTGTTAAAACCGACAGCGAAAATAATATTGCTATAGCAAGAGATGATGTGACAATTAATTATGATGACAACCTTCAGTGCCAGGCTGCGAAACAGCACTTTCATGTCTGTTCATTTGCAATTTACTAAAATATATACAATGCTTCTCACCCTCGGCTGATTCTGGCAAATTCTGTTGCAGGTATGACTACTCGACAAACAGTGTATAGGGTAACAGAGTGTTATCACGATATTAAAATTAAGGGGTTTATCAACATGTTTGTACAAATGCCTGGCATTTTGTTGTAATATCAATATTGCGTTTTTAAAGTTTCCTTCCTTTTACAACTAAATCACAGTCATTACCTATTTATTTTCCAGATGTTAATAATAGAAGTGACGCAATTGAAGTTTGTCATCTTTTCCATCAATAAGGGAGAGCAAGAACAGAAGCTACTACAGCTCTCCTGTAGAGGACATTTCAGTCATTAAGGGCTAGAGTTGTGTGCTCCCATTACTTTTCATTGTAATTTACAGCTTAAGTTTAAAACCACTCGTTGCAGAAACAGCAAAATTTGTATGGCAAAATTATGTGCATGGATGAAATGTTCACATAAATTTTATTCTTGCAGCTTACAAAGTAGACTTTTAATTTCAGGTTAATTTAAGATGCAATCCAATGGGAATACACAGCTCTAGCCCTGAAGAATTATGTGTATTGGAATATGGATTCAGCTGAATACACAGATAATTGGTAATTGTGACCTCCCCTCTTTACCAAGATTTGGAAAACTTGCATGTCGTATGAGTGCAGTTTGGGAGACAAGGGACTAGGCTGCAAAAGCAACAGTTGATAATTCTCGCAAACACTTACATGTAAAATACCTTAGACTTCTTACCAAATGTTATAAGGCCCCTGCGTCATTTTGCCTTTTAGAAATCAAAAGCCGACCAACTGTTTGTGTAAATATGATCCTGAAATGATCGATCGCCACAAACTGATCGAATCACATATAAAAAATTGGCATCAATGGTCCGTCCGTCTGTAAACTTTTCGTTGTGAACGCGATACAGTCCGGAGTTTTTATAAGCCCCATACACATACAACTTTCAGATCGTATTGGGTGCATGAAAATCTAGGTTGAGTTCCATATTGGTGGCACCACCTACGTAATATGAAGCTCACAATGTAAAAATCTTGTGACCAGCATATCATCCTTAATTTTTTATAGATCTCCATGAAATTAAATGGGGTTACGGAGGAGTTCAAAATCTCTGATACATATGATAGTAGTGGCGCAATCTACAATTAGTCTGAAATTATGAGCCGAAATAGGTTGAAAGATAAAATTCCATATCTCGAATTATAAATAAGTTACATATGCTAAGTTAAGACGATATATAGATCATGTCCAGTGCTAATAAGTTTCATGCTCATCAGTTCTCTTGAGTAAAGAATAAAAGGAAGAGTAGATGCGTGTCATGGGAATGTATATTGGGTATTGGGATTTATTTTATTATTATTATTTTTTTTTTGTTTTTTGAAAAATATAAAAAACAACCCTCCCTCCCTCATCACTTTTGTCATAAGAGTTAAATGTGAAACAAGTTATTTTTTTAGCTGGCCTAAATGATTCCACATCATGATCAGTGGAAATGAACAAACTGAAATATTGATGTACTTTGAAGATAAATGCAGGGCTTTTCTTCCCTGTTAAAATTATATCATACTCTATTCTTCAACAGTGTTTAACATTCCTTCCTTATTTTTAACTTTCCAAAATAATAGGGTTCATTTGATGATTACAGGGAAATCTTGTTAATCCATGACTAAAACAATGCTTGCAATTTCGGGGGGGAGGGGTTACTGGGTGCGGAAAAGGATAGACGGGTACCTTGGAGGGCTTTAACATGCAATATTTGGAGAAGAACAGTACGGCTCAAAAAATTCTACATTCTGTTAAACATGATGAGTTGATAATGCTAACATGCTAAGTGCGTTTTTTTTGCCATTTTTGAAAAAAAACAAGGTCAATTTTCGAACCTAAACACATGAAATAGGGGTCAACGTTTATGCAGTAATTGAAGGTCATTCCTGCGGAACCTATATACCTACCACTACAGACGGACTACCACCCCTACCTCCCAACTCCCAAGAATTTGTACTGTTTATCATTAAAAAAATGAACATACATGTAGATCCCTATATATGCTGTAATCATTCCAATTGTAGCACATGCCGCAATAGAAGCATACACCTGCATTTTAATATTGAAGGTATTATTAAAAATTCAGTATTCATTAATATTTTTGAAAATTCTTTGCACCTGATGAAAGACGAGGTTCATTATATGTTATTTTGTCCATATGGCACACTAAAAGGATTACAAGTGTAAACAAGTTCTTCAATATATATGTTTCATGAACGCTACTGCTTCGGAATATTGATATTTGTTGTTTTTGTTGTTGTTGATACATTTCATATTGTTCGGTCCGATGTGGTTTGGTTTGTACCGTTCTACATTTCTTGCTGATTTTGATAGATGTACATCGTATCTATCGTCTGGCGAAATTCCAATTTGGAGTGCAAAAAATAAATATGAGAAAATGACGAAAAAAAAACATTGGAATATTAAATACCACATGGGTCTTTCTGGTTCCCTATTCATATAGTAAGACAATAACGCCCATCAATGATACAAGCTGTGCACTATGTTATGGCCGTCAGCGAACGGTCGCTGTTGCGTCAAACTTTCAGTTTGTCAAATCACTGATGCAGGGAGCACTGCATTATGCTGGTGGCCGTGGCGCTTGGTCTGACCAAGGAGGCTACAAGGATAACCATTGTCTGACGATGTGAGAGTGTTGGCCAATATCCCGAGCCAATATGGATTATGAACTGTTTATCAATGGCCAACAAAACCGTCTTTATTTTTTCATCTTTTGTTCTTGTTTCTGTTTTTGTTTTTTATATAAACACTGACAGGGTGTTGTCATATACGCTTTGATTTTTCAGAATTAACTAACTGAGTGTAAATCGTTCAAAGAAAACGCGTCACGCGAAGTGTTTTGTTTATTTATGACCAAAACCATTACTCACAGCTGTCCCTACGTTAAAGGTCCTATTGATTGATGGGGTCTAACTTCCGATCAAGTTTGGGTTCAAATGTCTTAGAAATACTATCCGTTGATTTTACAGATATATCATAATTTAAAATGTTGATTTGAATGCATTTAAAATGAATCTCTTTGGCAAGCCAAAAGCGCAACTTTCCTCCAGATCGTGGTCACTGGCTCGAAACTATTGCGTTATTTGGCCTGGTATTTTGCAGTCAAGTCAACTCAATCACAGCATTGTTCGGTGGTCTTTTTCGTAATCTTTCGCTAGAGTCCAGGTGTCCGTCCTGAGAGTTACATGGGCAAAGGGTCTTTAAATATTTTGAAAGCAAAACTGACTATCTTTACTTTGGCCACCAGGCGACGCTCCAATTTAAGAAAACACTTTTGAACAATTCGTTATTGATAAGACTACTTTTAAGTTATCGTCCAGAACGACTAAACAGAATTGTCTGAAACTATATCATAATTTAACTTGACTAAAGATGATGAAGTTGCATAGAGAATGAGGATATGTTAATATTTGACAATATCAGGGGATATTAATCGTTGGAACCATGCATTCTAGGTGCATGGTCACTGTTAAACTGCCAACGGGGTTTCTTGTGGTGTTGTTAATTTTGACCATGAGTAATCCTGAAAGGTCAAACTGAAGCATTGGCTTATGTCCTGGTACTATATATCAAGCGTCTGGTGAGATTGGTAAGCACTCTGATCATACATATACATGTATAGAGCAGTAAAGTCTGCACTTGCAGGAGCAGCAGATTTAAGTCCACAGAGCACTGGATGCTCATGATCTTCCCAGTATAATTTTTTAATCATAATAAATGGCGGCTGACATCCGGGCTCTAAAGAGACGTATAGTTTCATTGCGGTTGTCAGGTAAATAGTATGTGGTATTCACTGACTTTTTTCAACACTTCCACCCTGCCATTTGTTAAATCACGAAAGTAAACGAGATTGATAACCCACGAAATATTTCAGCAATCTTTGGGAAGCTATATTTTTGGCTATGATTATTTCAGTGGGACTTAGTATGTGATAAAGATGGATATGTAGAGACCTCCCAGACAGTCTTCAACTTGGGCAGTATGCTCGGCTCTTTCATCTGCACTCCCTTTGCAGACCTGATTGGACGGAAGAAGCTCTTCTTCATTTGCCAGTTCTTGATGTCTGTCTTTGGTATCTCAATGTCCTTCTCGCCAAATTATTATGTGTTCTGCACCTTTCAGTTTCTGACAGGCTTATTTGCAATGGTGAGTGATCATAACGGTTGCATTTAGGATTCATTAATGAACAATATAATGAGATTCAATTTGTATCGAGGGCCAACTGAGATGCCGAAGTAACGATGAGTGTTCCAAAAACACACAAATAGATGAAGTTTGTCACGTATTGTAATATAATAAATTGATGCTCTTTTTTATACTAACTGGCAATTTCATGATTAATAAGTGTTAAGACGTGCAAATCAATGCATGGTTTTACGTAACATTCGCCAAAGCTTCAGCACGTCATTGACTGTTGGTTTCAATCCGGTTTAGGTTTGCTTCAACTGCTAAAACCCTGTACATGTGAAATGTTTCTGGAAGTGTTTTACGTCAAACCGTGTGAAACGTATGGCGTTTTTCAGCCATGCAATACTTACATTTAAAACAATAAAACCTAACTGTCTAAATTTGTGATGTTTGGCATATCACTATCCATCTTTTATTGCCTTGTACTGGTTTCTCACGATCACAAAATTAATTAAAGAATGCCCAATTCAGCAAAATATGTTACTGGTGTCTTATATTTCTTTGTATATCTGCACAGCTAGGCTTCTGTAGACGCTGATCTTGTAAAGTGACAAAGATGCAGAATTAAACTTATCCACACGTAACCGTGGAAAAACTCTGAATTTTCTATGAAACTCCTTTTAGTTTCCAATTGTTCAATCCATATAAATGTTATTGCATCCTGCATCCCAATATACTGGTATATGTATATATATATATATATATATATATATATAGATATATGTGTGTGTGTATGTATGTATGTATGTATGTATGTGTGTGTATGTGTGTGTATGTATGTATGTATGTGTGTGTGTTTGTAGTGTGTGTGTGTGTGTGTGTGTGTGTGTGTGTGTGTGTGTGTGCAACACATTTCGGCAATTGAATACAACTCCGAAGTTGAAACTGGTTAACGTCAAAATTCCATGAATATGAGTGAAGAACGTTTGTGATTAAACATGTATTGAATCGATTTACACATATTCCACTTGAAAGGTAGACAACAATTCCCAAACGGTTTTTAGTTGCATTTATCCAATATGTTGCTCGTGTTGTTTCTGTAGTATATGGCTGAGAAATCGCCAAATGACTCAATTAGAGATAATTCGGTGACAGCACCTCAGCTAGTTTTAGTAAAGAAGCGAAGACAAAGATTCAAACCGTAGGCTCTGACACAGGAACGTTGTGATACAGCAATTAGGGCGAGATCCACTGCTGCGGTGCGGTATATTGACCTTGCGGCGCGGAAAACGTCGTGGACCGATAGCCTTTCGCATATGAATATTTTGAAAAAGATAGGTTTATGTGTCATTTTCAATCAGTTTTCGGGCGTTTCGTGTGATAGTAATCTTGCCAAAATTCACAAAAGCCATAGCCATGGGGCCACCGTTTTCTTTCAAATACTTCTCTTTCTCTGGCTAAGATGATTGCTGAGATAAATGATAAATATAACGACGAGGAGGAGGAGGAGGAAACCATTATTTTGTGCCTAGTCCTTCAACAAAAGAAACGTAGGCCTACCAGAAGATATTGGATCCACGACCCCATCAATAAAAAACAGATTGCGAGAGAATTTTACACTATCGTCAGAGAACTGCGTGGTGATGAGCAGCAATTCAGACAATAATGCTTAATTTGGAGACTAGGAATTTAAAAAAAAAATATGAAACAAAATCAAAACACATCCTCGTTCCGGGTAAAAATGACAATTTAAACCAAATATTAAAATTGATTCGCTTTGGAAAAAACGTGCATGTAAACTATAGCGAACCCTGAAAGTGTAATTTGGCCCTGTAATTTTATTTTTAAAAAGTAAATTTATCTTGGGTGGAGTATATTTTAAAGATAGTGTGCAGTACTTTACCATCCTTTGTGACTACCAAACATAAATATGGAAAAGTGGACTATGTGTGCAATCAAATACTAATTGGTTCGATTTAGGCTCAGCGACCTTACATATTAAAAAGAAAACCAATTTCCTGCTAATCTAACTGGGGAAGAAATATTGAGGACTGGTAAATGACAATGACATCTCGGGAAATGAATGAGTACTTTATATTCATTATTCCATGAATTTCAAGATCTCAGAGCTCCATATGTAAATTTAAATTATCATTTTTTATTATTGATGTCAATTCGCTGTTGAAGCCCACTCAAGACCAGGCTTGATATATCTGGGCTTTGTGTTTTTTTTATATATGCTATGCCCCTCGCGGATTTTTGCAATAAGGTATTAACGTTCACGGAGACACAGTATGTGTTTGTTATAGACCTATACCTGCACTGAAATAAGAATCTAAATGCTATATTTTGACTCGCACCTTAAAGGCATACGTGCCTGTTATTACGTTTTATCGGGTAGACAGTAGTTTAGAGAATGCGATTTGTCACATTACTGCTTTTTAAAATGCTTTAAATGAAGCAAAGCGCAATTGTCTAAACTCTTGTCAACCTGTTAATGCCGTACTTGTCAAAGTTGCTACGTGCGTTACCTTAAATAGGTTCTTAATTAGGTCGGTGACCCCATTACAAAAGTTTTTTTTTTTTTTTTTGCTCCTTAATCACAAAATTGCGCAAGTTTTAATTGAAATTTTATTATAGATAGACGTTAAGGTGGAAAGATATTTTCATTGTTCTCTCAGCTGTAATATTAATACTTGAGCGGCCAACTGGCCTTGGGGGCCATATTTTATGTTAAAATCGACATCAAGAAGCGATGGCTACAACCGGTTTTATATTAATCCTATACGTCTCAACTTCATTTTAAGCCCGGCTGCAGTTTAGCCAACCCCGCCAAAAACACTTTTCAGCGAAAGTGTGTATTAAAGTATTTCCATTTAGGTAAAGGTGAGAAATTGATAAATGATACTTAATATTTATGAAAGCATGGCAACAGTGTGGCTGCTATTGTCTAATTTAACGGAGATACAGGAACCAAGCATTATTTGCGTGAACAATGCATGTATACCTGATATTTGGAACAAAATTGGTAAAAATAGGTGGTTCAAATTTCAGCTTTGGAAGCAATATATTCAAATAATTTTTTTGGCATGATATTATTCTCAAACAAGGTATTATTATACATAACATCAAAATGTTGGACAATTATTACGGATTCACAAAATATACGAATTTTTTGTCTGAGATTGACCTTATTGAATTATTGATGTAACAAACGAGCATCTGTTACCCCACCACTTAATCTGATTTTCTGTATTTTTTTCTCGACATGAAACAAAATTACGTGATGGACTGTACTTTTAGCTCAGCTGACTTGTCAGTCAGCTGAGCTTATCTTATGGTAATCCATCCGTCGTCCGTCAACAATTCACATTTTCGACTTCTTCTCCGAAACCGTCAGCCAGATCCACTTCAAACTTGGTGGAGATGTGCCTTGGGTAGGTGTCTACCAAGTTTGTTTAAATGGTCAGGGTCCAGTGATTTTTGGACTTTTAATGATTTTTGTTGTTGTTGTTCCTTTTTGGGCAAATCTTAAAAAAATCTTCTCTGAAACCACTCACCCAATTGCTTTCATATCACACAGGAACACTCCCTGGGACTTCTAATTTTTAATTTGTTTACCAAATGGCGCTGCAATCTTTTCTATTTTTTATGAATTTTTGTGTGTTATAGCTATTGTCGACTTCTCCAGAACCGTTACTCAGATAAAGCTGAAACATGGTGGATATGTTCCTTGTAGAAAGGTCAAACAAAGTTGTTCACTATGTGGGAATGCTGCGGATTCCTGATTTTTAAGGATTTTTTCAATTCGGGTACTTATTGGTCAATGCAGCTTTCCTATTGATTACTATGTAAGTCAATAGGCATTCTAATGCTAATTCACAGGACAACTGATACGAAATTTACTGTTTACTTGATAAATTGAGATCTGTTTTGAGTTAGTATCGTAATGCTGCACATGTTAATGTTTCTGTATCAAGGTCATTTTTAGACAGTACATGAGTGACCTTGACCTCGTTTCTGGGGTCACATTGCAACATACATGAATTTTACTCTTCACTATAACTTGAGAACTACCAGAACCTTGATGTTACACATGTTAGTGTTTTTCTATAAAGGTCAGACTTACTCAGGGTGACCTTGATCCTTCCCCAGGTTCACAGAGCTGCAAGAGTGATGAATGTCTAGGTCAGCTGAGCATGGGCTGTTCATACAGCCCTCTTGTTTTTCATATTTGTGACCAGAATTACCTGGATTTTTCATGTGCTGAATTTCACTGAATTCTCAATTTAGGATCTAAATGGCGCGATTTCCCTTACCACTATTTATACTGACGAATATAACATCGGATGTGTGTTTTATCTGAGATCAGGCAATGAGACAAAAGGTCTATTTGCTCTCTTATTTGTGGTGATCAGAGTCTCGCCGTTGCCCTATACTATAGTACAGATAGGAACCCTTTCATGTTCAGGCAATTAAAAAGATTGCCTATTATCCTTGATCACCCAAACCTCTGTCATTTAAATTTCCATTTCATTTCAATAGTGAAGATGTAGGATAAAACAAAGCACAGGGCGTCATACAGCACAACTTGATGCTATGTGGGACAATTCATCACAATTATGAAATTTTTTTTCCTTTCTTGTCTTGATAAAGGGCCAGGGAACTCCATTTGCTTTGCGCAGCGATGCTGTGGGATTTTTTTTTTGACTTGTGAGCCACTTCTTTGGCCTTCAGGTTTTTTTAGTTCAATTGCAAAAAAAGGCTCAAATATATTTACATTCCTTTCCTATGATTGGTAAATCACAAAAGAATACATATGTTATGCCATAACAAGAGTAGCAGGGCCGCCAACATTGGAAAGTCGGATTCCTGGACAAATGTGCGGGGGGGGGGGGGAGGGGGTTCGTCCTGGGGCATCCCCCCCCCCCCCCATTTTTTTTTTAAACCAAGCACAATATTGCATTCTGGTGAAATTTTAGGGCGAAATTGACACTTCTGTGGATAATAATGATTTTTTAAAAAAGCCACACCCATGTTAGTCAGAATATTTATTTTTACAGTCCTATCACACAATACTACAAATAGACATGAATGGACAGATCTCAATTTCTAGCACCTAATAATCACAAAACCCATTGCACCTGAAAAATAGAATACAACTATGCTTAATGTACCTGGAACCTAACAATTGGACCCATAGGACCTTAAAGAAAAACAGCTAATTCACATGTACTTAATCTGACTCAATCACGTTGTAGCTATTGCAAAATGGTGACCACAGCACCTGAGTGTTCATATATCATACAGCTTCTAAGTAGGACATCTCTGGATTTCTTATTTGAAACTTGAAGTATAAGAAGTTTGTCAAGTCATGATTGAAAGAAATACTATTTACTATACGTATAAACTTGCTATAATTTTGGGGGGTTAAATTTGGTCAATTCCTGGACGAATATAATGAAAACCGGGACGGACGGGACAGGACCCTGATTCCTGGACGGTTGGCAGCCCTGAAGTAGGCCGACCCATCGTGCATTTGATACGGAAGTGGTGCATTACGTCTTCCCAAAGTAGAAAACATAATCCTTGTCAGTGAAAAAATATTTAGATTGATTATTTAATCATACAACTATAACAAAACACACGAGTGCATGCCACAAAAACATGGAATACTTTCTTGAAATTATTGGGTTTTAAAGCAGCTAATGAAGAAAGGGTGTTCACGTATAGGGCCCCCTCAGGCCCACGCCACACACACACACACACACACACACACACACACACACACACGTGTTACTGGTTTATTTTATAATCCAACATTGAAATATAATTTTCAACCAGGGCTGTCTTTGACCTTGCATTATATTTTACTGCATTAATAAAGTCCACTTTGCTGCATACAAGATACACATCGGACGCCTTATTTTCCCACCCGAGAATTAAATTTCAAGGGGTGTCCTTGAGATATAACTTAGCATCAGTGGAAAGTC
Source organism: Hermodice carunculata (assembly GCA_964020975.1). Lineage (NCBI taxonomy): Eukaryota > Metazoa > Annelida > Polychaeta > Eunicida > Amphinomidae > Hermodice > Hermodice carunculata. Next base: position 45,155,167 of record OZ026624.1, on the reverse strand, counting down.
CAGGGTAGCGGAGGCCAACACCATTATAAGCATAATAAACACGTCTACAATTTTGAGTTCATTTTTCAACATGTTCTTTACCTTTGCCTCAGTCAGTGAAAACAGTTACCAGAACCTCCAAACTTGTGACATTTTCAATATTACATCCACCTAGTGTCTACTGAGGCTGATCTAAGAATACCTGTTTTCCAGCTGCAAAACATTTTGTTTTCGCCAGGCTAAACTTAAATCTCTACTTGGTTGTTCCAAAAGTGCAATTTCAATGGATAAATATAAAAAAAGCATTAAAACATAATCCTGAGGAGTCAGATCAGATCTAAACATGTATTAGGCGGTGCCTACCATATAATAATAAACTAAGCCAACAAACTATCTTTAAAAACTACGAATATCTTGGCTTTTAAAAGTAAACTTTTTCAGATTTGGGTGGTTCTTAGCTATATTCGAATAGAAATGGTAGAATATTTGTAGCCTATGCCGAAGTTCAAAAAAAAAAAAAAAAAAAAAAGAAAAGAAAAAGAAAAATAGTTGAGGACGCTGTGAACTATAGGCCTAAAACAAAAGATAGGTGATGTTTGTGTACAAATTCCCGTAGGCCTAAAGTCATAGTAACCAGTAAAGTCTCAATCTTGCCTTTTTACGTGCGGACTATTTTTTTTTAATTCTTAGGGGCAATTCGGCTCTATTTCATTTTTTTTTAGAATTTAAAAAGCTTGAGGTAGATGAATTTTACATAGGATTGGTACGGAAAGCGGAAGAACTACCCCCCGCCCCGCGATACACACACACACACACACACACACACACACACACACGTGTCCAGCCCAAAGTCCTATAGGCCTCGGTTATAAAATTTTTTCGAAAATTTTTCATAAAATGTAAGATATTGGGATGTTATGCATTTAAGGAATTTTTCGAGAGACGCAAGACTATACAAACTACAGACTAATGTATCTCTGTCCTCTCCACTTCTAACAAAGTTTAGATGTATGTATGTATGTATGTATGTATGTATGTATGTATATATATATATATATATATACATATATATATAAACATATATTCACATATGGGCCTATTGTGGATTATATGTAGAGTGAGCTGAATGTGATTGGTGTCACTTGGGCTTTGAATTATTGTACGGAAATGTTATTGGAAACAAATTGCCATTTTAAGTTGGTAGGCTTTTCTTTACTGAGCATTTTTTTTTGTACTTACACACGTGCGGATGCGTGCATACGTGGCTTTGCAGCTGAGAACGGCCATGCTACATGTCTGGACACTATACACAGTTCACATTTCTATGTCCTATGACCTATTCCTCCCCTTTTTGACTCATTTGGGTTTTCCTCTGCCATTTGAAATCTACAAAACAATAAATGGAAGTAAATTACTGGATGAAATTCTTGTTTAAATTTAATAAAATAAAACGAATTACAAAAGAGAGGTTTTATTTATTTATTTGTTTTTATTTATTCTTTTAGTTTTTAATTTTTTATTTTTTAAAATTTTTAATTATTATTATTATTATTATTATTATTATTATTATTATTATTATTATTATTATTATTATTATTATTATGGGGGGGGGGTGTCCTTTTTAATCTATGCAGTAAAAGCATGAATAGGCCTGCGCGATTCGCAGGGCAAATTATATGGTAACCAGCGATCACAAGCTTAATTAACTGTTTCGCTGCTGTAAGAGACTTGAGTCGAAATGAAATGAATTATACCTGTTGTAAACTACATTTTAAAGCTAATTGAATACTGTGTGAACTTCTAAAAATGCACCAAGGTCCATGCTCTTCTGGCCAGCAAAATAGGCCTGAATAAATTAACAACTAGCTTAAAGCTGGTAAGTGGAAATGGACTGTGTTAGCTTATCTACAGTAAAGGAAGGAGAAGATTCAGTTTTTAAAAAAGTAGAAGTATCAAATATGACGACACAAGATAATTGGTCAAAAATGAGGACATCAAATTACTTGCTGATCGACTACATGCAATTAGGCTGTTTTAACAGTAGAGGCCTACTCTTTGAAACGAGGCAGTATTTAGCTGTAACATCACAAGCAACTGCACAACTGCTCCCTTGTCAAATTTAGCTATTTTGACATCACGTTGAACTGATGCAAAATCCAGTCAAATTAGGGTACCATAGGCACTCATATGTGTACAATAGCTTTGAAAGAGCTTTCGTAATAGGGAGCCTTCTACCATAACACATGTGTGTGTATATATATATATATATATATATATATATATATATATATATATGTATGTATATATATATATATATATATATATATATATATATATATATATATATATATATATATATATATATATATATATATATATATATATATATACTCAGTACTATGCCGTCCAACCTGAAAATCGCGAGCTTCCGGTCCTCCGCAAATAAAAACCTCCCTTAAAACCGGATGTGAGCTGCGCAAAGACTACTTTGTTGCATGTTGGTAGGCCCAAAAAATCTCTCCAGTTGTTCACCACAAATAAATATAAGAGAAAACATCAGAAGATTTCTATCCACTGTTTGTTATTATTTCCTGCATAACACCAATAATAATGAAGATCTCGTTTGAGCAATTACGTAGACGCCATTCGTGTGCAGGTGCTGTCGAGTCACGCGCGACTCTTCCACAGTCCAATTGGCGCCCGCGAGGTGGCGTGCTAAAACAGCAGTAGTAGTAGCTCTTGGCGCTTGAGCCGAAGCCGGCCTTATTCAATGCATGCACAGAAATCGTTTTTCCTTTCTTTAGCAAGTCATTTATAGGCCTACTAGGAAAATCATAAAAGCCATTTATATGCTGAAGTGGGCATTTTGCATCATTCCTTCATATCGCCACACCAACGTTGTGACTAAAAGGCAGGGTGGAGCGTTTATTCTGGGAAATACTTGGTCGTGCAAAGAAGACCATCGTGCAACATTACGCTGTTTACAATACATATCCAGCACATTCAATGAATTTGACTCTTCCTGCGGCTTATGTCTACATGTTTTGTCCAGTATGCGGCTTTCTCCTTTAGTATGGTTGGTGTGGGATGTTTCCCCGTCAAGATTTAATAATGGACCGCAAAAGTAAACTTGTTAGGTCACATTTGTCTCGCCCGTTTGGGGTTTTTTTTTTTTTTTTCTTTTTTTTTTTTGAAATGATGAATTGTGATGAAATAAGTGATTTTAAGAAAAACATAGTTATTTACAATTGTCAGATTTACCTGATAAAGATTTATTTATCCTGGTCATGTCTTATAATGGAGGTCATACTGAATTCTTAAAGCAGGTGGGACAATATATTAACATCATAACATGAAAATTGATATAATATTAATATTAATTGATAACATTACATGTCAATCAGGCCCAATTATATGAAAAAAATTCTTGTACCCAAAATGGAACTTCAATCGCTCCGCACACCATCAGCGACATCTGCCGGCAGAATTTGCAAACCTTGGACTCTTGACTGGCACACGGACTTTCCATGTTGTCAGGGGACTTATGCAGCAGGTGCTTGCTTTTTTCTTTCACTTTATAAATTATCTGTAGTTTAGTAGTTTATATGTGTTGTATGCATCATGTGTTACTTTATGTACAAAGTGTTGTGGTCAATAAAGATATTCATATTCGTATTCTCTAATGCGTTTGAAAAATTCCGCATGCAACGGCGCCGCACCGCATCGCACCGCGCCGCGCCGCGCTGCTCCCCGCCGTTCTATAGCAGTGGATCAGGCCCATAGAAGACATACCGCACGTTCAACAGGTAATATTTAAAGCTGAGCTTAGTTAGGTTAATAATAATGATAATATTAATAACAATAACAATAATAATAATAATGATAATAATAATAATTATAATAATAATAATAATAATAATAATAATAATAATAATAATAATAATAATAATAATAATGATATATTATTATTATTATTATTATTATTATTATTATTATTATTATTATTATTATTATTATTATTATTATATCAGCGCGTAATCATAAGAACACATTTTTTTAGCCTTGAAAACCTTGGATATCAACCACATCAAAGGCCATTCTCTAGTCAAAGAATTCATGATATATTTTGCCAGTAGTGCTATTCGATTTATGCCACACAGGGACTCATGATGGCTGGGTTTGTCATCGCATGTGAGCTGTTCAATACCAAATTGCGTGCGGCGATAGCTCCAGCCACATACTTTTTCGTCTCAATAGGAATGATGTCTTTGACCATATGGGCTTATTTTCTGCGACACTGGCGAACTTTACAACTTGCTATCTCGATACCGCCACTGGCTACCCTTATTTACTACTTGTATGCATTGCACTTTTTTCATTATAATCAAGCATTAGGTACAGTCATGGTACTTTATAATGTAATACATGTAAATATTGATTTAAGTTCTCATTATTTGAAAACTTGAAACGGCGTATTAACAAGTGAATTGTAAAATATTTTGATATTGTACATCATTATTTAATAATTGAATTGAACGTTCCAGTGGTCTTGATATGTCAATGGTATTGATTTTCAGACGGCGGACTTGCAAATGAAACACTCTTCGCTTCGGTAATGGAATCGTCTCATTATGGCAGTTATGTTTCATCATAACGGGCCTAATCATTATATGAAACCAAAGTCTGCATTAAGAACATGTAAAACTTATTAAATCCGCCTTATTTTAGATACTAAATGTTACACTTTAAACAGCTATATATTCAAAGTGAGACATACAAAGGTAAAAACGTTATTTTGGGATTTTTCAGTTGGTGTCCCGAATCTTTACGATGGTTGGTCGCCTCCGATCGTAAAAACGAAGCTCTCTTGATACTAAAAAACGCTGCTAAGTTTAACAAGGTTATCATGCCAGACGATATTCTCGAGGGTGACGCAAGGGAGGAAGATGCCATCTTACCAGAACATAGGCCAACTATGCGAAGGCTATTCAAGAATTCCAAGACAAGGCGATATTGTCTAATAATGTTATATCTTTGGTGAGTACCTTGGTGGACTGGGTATCGTAGGCGGAGATAAAATGTATTTAATACGTTATTGAGATCGCATTAACCTGAATTTTCGACATGGTATGTATATATGCATTGCATTTTCGCTTGCATGTACTCGCATGCTTTCAAGAATCTGATCTAGTTGCTTATGCTAAGATTTAGCCACCTGTATTTGAACGGTATAGCCTAAGGTTGGTTTGTAACACTAGACTTTCCGGCATTCATTTCTGTTTTCACATTTTTCCAGTGGAATACAGTTCCTTGGAAACATTGCAATAGCTCTGCACGGTGTTAAAAGACACTCATCTACCGCATGACGGACATGTTTATTTTCAGCTTTACAAATTTTATGATGTATTATGGTGTTTCCTTATTAACGTCTGTCTTGGCCGGAGATCGCTACTTAAACTTCTTTATTGTCAGCGTCATAGAGATCCCAGCAACCTTGATGGCCATATTAACGTTAGCAAGGTGAGTTTTGGAAAGTATTAATAAAGCAAATGTTCAGGACATGTAAAACTTATTAAATCCGCCTTATTTTAGATACTAAATGTTGCACTTTAAACAGGTACATATTCAAAGTGAGACATACAAAGGTAAAAACGTTATTTGGGATTTTTCAGTTGGTGTCCCGAATCTTTACGATGGTTGGTCGCCTCCGATCGTAAATGTTTTCCTGTCCTGGTAAAGTCCGATTTTATGATATATGTGTGATACTGTATCAATATTTTGTACTGTAATTAATCTATGGGCAATTTGGGAGATCAATAGAAACTTCTCAATACATAATTCAGTAGTTAATATCACATCACTACATCTAGCTTAAGGTATTCAGGAAGAGTGTTGTAAAAATACTGATGGAATATTTAACTTACATGCAGGTAAACAGATAAGTTTTAAGGGGTTAGTACACTTGGTGACTTTCTTACTGAAATATAAAGTCATTTGTTTTCATGCAAGACTATCGCAAGTATATGTATTCTGAAAAGAAAATATTTCAATAAATTAAAATTTACTATTGGATTTCAGATTGAACCATTTCAATTATTTTTATTAAAAATTACAAAATTTACATGAAATAAAATACAGCATGTTAAAAATACACAACTTAACCTTACATCAAATTCAAGGTAGGACCTTTGTCTAACAATTTTAACTCGATTTTTTTCAAAAGAGCTTAGTTAAATTTTATAGATTTTTTTTTTGTAATTTAAAAAAAGCATGGAATTTAGAAAGGCTTCAACTTAAAGCTAAGCCCTTTATGAAAAAAAATGAGATATGGTTTGTAGTCAACAATGTGCTTTGTCAATTTTGATCAAAATCAAATCTCTATTTGGAAATGTGTTTGAGTTTATTTTTTGTTTATAATCAAAATACAGAAAAATTTAACTGTAATTTTAAAGCTGATTAGAATTTAATGCCTTTCAGTTAAAAAATCTGCTAATGGTTTTACATTTGACAAAGTGTCTACTTTATATATATATATATATATATATATATGTATATATATACATATATATATATACATATATATATATATATATATATATATATATATATATATATATATATATATATATATATATATATATATATTAGAGCCTGACCGAACCCGAACAACCGGACCCGAGCTTACCGGGTTTATATATATATATATATATATATATATATATATATATATATATATACATATATACAAGGTTCGAACGAAAATTATAGAATACACAATAAGATATTCAGCAAAAAGTAACATTTTCCGATTTTTTTATTATCTGAGTAAATTTGTATGTCCATCCCATCAATTATGACCCAGTAAAATAAAAAAAATGGAAACCGGACTGTCATTCTACGAATGCTTTTAACTATTGCTACTAACCTGGAAAAAACAATCTACTTTTTATAATTTAATTATTTGCAGTATTTAATTTACAAACATGATATTTACGCAAAAAACTATAATTCAGAGACACACATACAGGTATTCCAGGTTTCGAAACATATATCGATATCTACACGAGCCGTTATAGCTCGTTTTTCCAAAATTCTCTATTGAAAGTGTTTTGATATAAATAAAAATGGAACTTTTCAACGTTCCTGTGTGTACATATCTCAAATACAGAGTGACAGGAACGGACATGGAGAATATGCCTATAGAACTTCACTAAGGTGTTTCTGGTATTGATGACATGGTAGTGTTGCTTTTGAGGTTTTGAGATAAGTAACAGGCATATCTTTTCTCTCAGATTCGGGCGCCGTGTACCGCTTTGCTGCTTCCACATCTTCGCAGGTGTTGCAATGGCATTCTGTGCTATTTTCGCTTCTATACCCGGTTGTAAGTATGTTCATTACAACACATACATTCGCGAAAATGGGATATATTCTTCAAAATATCAAGCTACTGGATATTGTAAAAAAAACGTATTCCGATAAGTTGTCATCCGCAGGTAACCAAGCTCTCTTTCAGGAGCTTATTAGGCTATGGCGCAGTAGGCCAACAAATGTAGGGGTAAGAATTCTGAGAAACGAACCTAGACCGTTCTGTTTTTAAACGTGCCATACAGAGGAGTTTTATCTGGACATGTACTGTAAAAGAATATTCTTTTGGAAGCTGAGGCAGAAAATTGCGGAATATTGAACTTCAGAGGGTGGCCGATACATAGGCAAGTCCCATTTTTATTAGGCCTATCCAACACTATCATATAGGCTGTATCTCGTTGCTGTCGAGTTGAAACTAACCAATGTGTCATTTTTCATTGTTCGTTTTCCGTTTTTCCCCTCGTGTAGAGATTAGACTTCTTTGCTTTCCACTTTATAATACTTTGTTTCAGTCTAACTGTGAGTATATATATTAGGTTAATTAAAACCCGCTGTTGGCTTAAAGTAACAAACCTAGTCAGGCAAAAAGAGGAATTCATACGCGTCAAATTTTGATGGTGCTACGCATATTATTATACAAGATATGGACCAACATGTGTTGAATTCATTATTTTAATAATACATTGAGCTGAAGCCCGGGTGAGACTGAGTTTTTTTTGCGGAAAACTCTTTATATAAGCTGACCAACACAGATTTTTAAGTGTCTAAGAAAAAAAGTACGAGTATAATAACACAAAAACTATGAAAATTCGCTGATCAGTGCACAATTACCATCCCTAGATGGAGCTGCAATATTTACAGCAAATATGAGTTAGATCAGTGGTCAAATTTTGTAAAGTTCTAAATGACCTTTACCTGTTTTTCAAAGTAATGAAGCACCATAGTAACGAAAACCAAATTCAATATGTTGAAAAAGGATAACGCCAATGATACTTAATATATCATATTTAATATGTTGGAAAATGGATAAGGTTCATGATACTTAATGTACCATAAATGTGCATAATGATGAAGTTTGATATTGCGCAATGTGGATGAGCTTGAACTATTTTTCAAGGTCATGATTTTTTTTTTTTTTTTGTGATGGTCATCCGATTACATGTCAGCTGAACATTAGGCTATGGGCCTCTTGTTTCAGTGAACTGTTGACTGTTGTATGAGTATCGACATACAGACCAGGCCTGGGGCTGGAAGTGGGTAGTGGTGGTGGTTGTGTATGTGTGTTGGGGGGGGGGGGAGGGGGGGAGAGCCATCCGAACCTCCAAACCCTTCTAGCTGTACGGAGCAGGCCTGTGGCCAGAAGTGGGTAGTGGTGGTGGTGGTGTATGTGTGTTGGGGGGGAAGAGGGCAATCCGAACCTCCAAGCCCTTCTAGCGGTACAAAGCAGGCCTGGGGCTTGAAGTGGGTAGTGGTGGTGGTGATGTATGTGTGTTATGTAAAGAGAGCCATCCGAACCTCCAAACCCTTCTGGCAATCCCCTACACTTAATTGAATTATTGTATGCAAGCATAGTTAGAGAAAACTGTTAAACATTTACAAGATACAAGGAATGAGCGTATTTGAACACCTTTTGTTCGTTTTCTTTAATGTCCGTTACGGTTCTTTTTTTTTTTTTAATCTTTGTTCTCCGTAATTTCTCATTTTGTTACGTGTTCTTCCTTGTTGTCTTTTCAGCCTCTCAGTTTTATTTACTATAAGGCTTGCCACAGAAAAATCTACCAAGATCGCGTTTCTGAACTTAAAAACACTCATTTTTACCTGCTTTATAATGATTAATTTGGCATATGTCTCTATTAATTTTTAAATTTGGCATTCAAAAATGTACAGCCTTTTCATTTATTTATTTAAATACATTTTGAAATTGATATATGATGTATTACGTGTATTTCGTTATAATTTCATCATTCTATAGCATTGAAAATAGTACCCCTTGAATGAAAATTTTCATATTTGTCGTTTACTTCCTTCATGCCAATCAAAACCTGTTGTGTATCTTTTCTAACAATCAAAACGCACCGCATGTATGTGTTTACGCCAAACGTTTACCTGAATCCTGCATCCTTTAAATATGAAAATGGTTGTAATTAAAACAAAACCAATATCGACAAGTGTTTCTTTCGTCATAAGCAGCCAAGTGAGCCTTCTGCAGTAAAGGTGATTAAAAGTGCAAAGGCGGTTTCCCTCGGCAACGACGACCTTCAGTGTACACTCAGTAATATTATGACAGAATTGTGCAATTGTTTGTGTCGAACATGTTGCCATAAATCGTGTGGGAGTTACACATAATGATATGCTGCGTGTTATGACATTTTGTAGGCCTGCTATAAAGTTACTCTCCACTCTCCGCATGTTTTATATAATAAGTAGCGTATGCGTACATGTAGGCCTGCATGATGTGGAGCCTAATATTGTATGTGTCAATGGTAGGAAAGTAGGCCTACACGTACGTGTAACGTGTAATTGTATTTGTGTCTTTTGGCCCAGAACCACTTCCTGGTAGTCATTACCCTATTCCACAGTCCCAACTCATTCCTCTGTAGAAGTTTGAAATAGACTGTATTAGCCAAAATAGATTAAAGGGTCTTCAGCGCTTAACTACTCAGAACATGTTTCGGATTCTGTACTAGTACATGTCTCTCTGAGTAGCGGTTCCTTGTCTAAGCTAATATTCAGCAAAGACAACCCACATAATAATGAATAAATACGAACGTGGCAAATTTTGAATTAGATGAATACGTTAACTAAATACTATTATGCAACTACTGCCAATTTTTGGCCAACTGCTCAGGACATCCTATGACTGACTCCCGACCCTGGTGTGGGACAGCCGAATTGAGTATTTTTTTTTTTTTTTTACATTGAGTAAATGTACATTTACATGTTAGCCCAAAATGACAGAAAGGTGTATATTAAAACATAATAATGCCAAAAGGTAAAATTCAGTTGCAAAACATGAAACTCTGAAAATTTTGAAATTACTGAAACCAATTTTTTAAAAACAATCTCCGAATATTTACAGCGAAATTCGTAGAAATACTTGATCAAAATTACTTACTTGAATCTCTTGACTCAAGTTTCTTGTAAATAAATTTGGTTCTGGATGTAAAGTCCTGAAATTTACTACAAATATGCTTACTTTGCCCAGCTGTTGTGTCAATAGGATTTAGTCACCACAAATACCCGGCCAGCTATTGTGCCAATAGAGCATGGGACCCAAGTGCATTCATGGTTTTTGCCCAGTTGTTGAGCATATAGCCTATCCCTTTCTGCATGTTATTATGAGCTCAGCAGCATGACTGAAAGGAACAGATTCACATACTGTGCGCTGTACATGACATACTGCATTAAAACCGCATTTTGTTTTCATGCACATGTGCGGCAAGGTATATGCCTTCAGACATCATGGGCTCTTCTAAAGAAATCAATGTTTTCCCACGAAAAATCGCTTTAAAAGATGTTCATTATTTGTTACAGTGAGCGCCCATACCCGGGGGTTGGTTGTCACAGCCTTTGCTATCATCAGCAAGTTCGGAATTTCCGCCGCTTGGAGCATCGAACTTATCTATGCAATGGAAATTTTTCCAACACTGATCAGGTAAGACAGGAAATAACCTATCATATCGACAATATTTGTAGTTTGTGAATTTTCCATTGTTGAAAAAAAACCGTTAGAATAGTTTATAGTGTGCAGGTTGGGGCACCCCTTCCCCTCGCCCCACACTTCTGTCATGCCGCGGTGGGCCACGGGTGGTCAGGGCTGGGAGGATCATAACGCTTACGCCCCCGTCGCCCTCGAATCCCTGGCGTGTGGTGGGATGGGATAGGGTGGGGCGGTGGTCGTACCAACACCCGGTATTTTTGGCAAATACTCTGCTGGTCCAAAGAGGCCACACGTGTAGCCTCCTTGGTTTGTCTTATACGTAGCTAGCCCGTTCGATTGACATGCTGTGTAAAGATGGAGCTTCAAATTCTATCGGGAGCCGGACACCATTAAGGAGAGTGCGCGTGCTTTATGAAAAAAGTTAAATTATGTTTACTCAAGATACTGAGGCACAAATTTATTGTTTATTCAAGTCATATTTCGATGTTCATGTTTTAGCGCTAAGATATAAATTCATTATTCATGTCCACATTCTTATAATTTATCTTCACATTTATACTTATTGTACTTATTTTTTATCCTTGTATATAAGGATGAATCTATTTGAATGGGACCTCTTTGGAAAGAAGTCTTGCTTTGACTTCTAAGGGGTATCCATAGAAGGTAACATAATTATGTAACTGGTCTCTGGTTTTGTTTTGTTTTGTTTTTTTTTTGTTTTTTGTTTTTGTTTTTTGTTTTTTTTTTTGTTTTATTTTTTGTTGTTGTTTTTTTTTTGTTTTTGTGTATTTTTTTATACTTTGCATGTAAATCAAAGGCTATTCATTCTTATCGATAAAACAAAACCAATGATAGAATGGGTTTGGCAAAACTAGGGTATACCAATTCTGGTTATCCTGACGATGATTAGCCGAAGTAATAAATTCATATTTTTAGAATAATTGGGGGACGTTTTATGTTGATTTACTGAAATTACGTGTCTTGATAATGATATTGTGAATTCTAGGATATCATGAATCCATATTGCCGGTAGGGTAGAATATGTAGGCCTATAAGTGATGGATGCTTCGGCAGTCTTGAGGCATCTTGAATTTGATTGGCTGAAATAGAGTCAAGGTCAATGCTGTGAGCACAATAGCTCGGAAGTTAGGCACAAATGTGCTGTTGGGAACAAAAAAAAATCTGGTGCAGCTATCCGTATACGTGTTCTTGCTTGGTCAGGTCTACTTGTCTAATGGACCCATGGTTGGAGAATTTTACAAAATGTCTTAATTTTGACGTGCCTATATAAGTAAGAATAATACATGATAAATTCACAGTGAATTTGCTGCATAAGACAAGAAAGGAACACCTAATAGTACAGCCCTCTGTCTTTGTCTGTCAGCCAAATTCCGAATACAAAATATTATTATGCACTGCTCCATTTCCCTGCAATTTGCTACAACTATAAGTGTAATTTGTAAGCCACTCTTAGCCTTATTCTTTCAAATTCTTATATGATGTAATGCGTGTATTTTTAGTTTTAGGTCTGCGACCTTGTACTTTAGTCCATGTATATTATATAATCGGACAACAGATTCGAGCTCAAGATTACTGTTTCATAAAAAACAAGTTAAAAGCAAAGACTGTTTATGCCTATGCACGTTGACATGGTACCGCTTTTCTTAGTTGATAAGGTCTAACCTTGTATAGTTTTAGAACGTGCTTGAAGGTATGTCCATGATGTGTTCCATGATATCACCAGATTGGATCAGAGCTCATATAGAAGCTACGATAACCTTCACTATACTACCTGACGACTCAACTGTGCTGCTATAATTATGCTTTCAGAAGCACAGGTCTTGGTCTCGTAGCTGGTGCAGGTGGCGTTGGGTCAACATTAGCACCTTACGCCGCCTACTTGGTGAGTTATCCTTGCATCGCCTCATTATTATTATTATTATTATTATTATTATTATTATTATTATTATTATTATTATTATTATTATTATTATTATTATTATTATTATTATACAAGCTTTCACTGATCAGTAGCCAAAATTACAACATAAGCAAACTTGTCTTTTTGCAATAATTAAACAACACGGGTGTGAGTGTCTGGCAGTAAATTGTGCATGGCACAAGGTACCGATGGAGCAGAAGGATAGACGAGATGCAACCCGCCGCAGACGGGCCATCGAGTGTATCCTTCCGCTCCACCGGTACGCGAGTGCTATGCAGAATTTACAGCTAAGTAATTGCAAGAGTGTTGTGTTATTTTTTAATCCCATGCAAGTGTAGTCCAGAGTATTCTCCGCCATTTCAAGGAAAAAAAATACAGTATTGTGTCGAAACAGCGATCAATGACAAATACTATAGGAGACGGTAAATCAACACCCTAGGAGTACGCGCATGCAAAAGTGGGCGAGGTTGAACAGTGCGAAAGTAGGGTGTGTATGTATGGAGTGTTTGTCATTGATCGCTGTTTCGACACAATACTACCAGTTCTTCGTGTGAAATGGTGGAGAAAAGTCTGGACTACACATACATGGGATAGAAATAAACAACACTCTTGCAATTACCTGGCCGTCCATTCTGCATGATACTTGCGTACGCGTGGAGCGGAAGGATATATTCGATGGCCCCGCCTGCGGCGGGCTGCATCTTTTGTATTCTTCCGCTCCACGACCGGTACGCACGTGCCATGCAGAATTTACGGCCAGGCACTCACACTGGTGTAGTTTTATTATTATATTCGACACGGTGCTGAATGGCCCGTCCATAATTACTCCGGACTACACATACATGGGATAAAGTAGAATAACACAGTCTCTCACAGTTATTCATGTGGAAACACAATCGTTTTCAACATATGTGTGGAATGATTTTACGACGGAAATGTAATAAAAAAGAGAATGCTATTGGCTGTTGTTTTATTTGTAAACCAATTACATTACGTAAGAAAGAGAAGAGTAACTGGAATTATTTTCTTGAGTGACGTACCTTAGCAACCTGACAGCGCAGAGGGTCCAGCTCACCGGCAATAGACGCCCAGGTCAAGGCTTATCTGCTGTTGCATTATTCATGTGCAAAGAATGTGAAAAGGTTAATAATAATTACAAGTTTATGAAATTAAATGTGTGTATGTTTCTGTGGCGTTTTCATTATTGTTAAGGGCAGCATAACAAAGAACCCCCCTTTCATCTTGGAACTATCTTTTAGCGCATAATGATTTACTCTTTACCACCAGTGCTCATGAATATGGCCCTTGTTGAAAGTGAACAAAAAGGAGTCGAAACGGCTGCTGCAAGCATGTTATTAAAACCATGTTTTGACAAAAAACATAGGATTTAAGGCTCTATGAGAGAAAAATAATCCACACGGCCGCGTCTTTGGGAATTCTATAGGCTTATTTGCTTGTCTGCTAACATTAAACTGATATCTTTCCTGTTGCCAAGCTTTGACCGAGTCAACAACTTTTCCTCGACACATGAAGGAAAGCTGGTGACACGAACTATTCCCATAGTCTCTGCTGTGTTATGGTAACTGTAGGAATGCTGGTACTTTAATGAAAGGTCGGTTTACAGCGAATATATGAATCTAGTATCGTTATGTTCATTCACGGCATATCAACTTTTGCGAAATGGACATAAAAAGAGTTCAGATGTATGGAAAGAAATAAGTGATTTTTCATTTGCTTTATACTTCCAAACGACATGACTGGATCAGGTATGTGCTAATTCCTGCCGATAGGCCTATATACAATATTCCATACAAACTGAGGCGTCCGTATATTTTGAACACAATGCAACTTTGAATTATCACTGCAAATATTCCTTACGGCTTTCGCTATCACATTCACATTGGCGCCCTTTGAGTTCTTAATACATGTTTCAGTTCCGTTTGCAAATGTGGATACCCGGGGCGGTATTTGCCGTCATGTCTACAGTTGCAGGGTTGTTGACATTGCTGGAACCGGAAACCTTGGGGCGCCCCCTACCTCTTACAGTGGAAGAAATAGCCAGCTGGCCCCTCGCAATGAGTGCCGAAGAAAAGGATGCTCTGCGACAACCCAGCAGCGTTGAGGAAAAAGCCAACCAAAAGCAGCACGAGATGAGACCCAACCTACCACCGTCATATAAGAGCGTTGTGTCACTGACTGGGCAAACCAATGCTGCCTTTCAGGAAGACAGACATGAGATTGCACAAAATGATATTAACAACTACACCTTCCATCCGGCCTCAGGCATGGGGGCGGGCCGTGAAAAAATGGGAAGTGATAATCCGGCATTGGATGTTTGTGATCTGTAAAGAACACAAATGATCCATATATATAAAAGTTTGATCAGCATGACTTTAAGACCCTGTGTTGTAACTCTGCTGATTTGTCAGCCCCTAGAGCTTTTGAAATCCAATTGCGTCTATCTGTCCATTAAGACTTTGTACATTTTCGACCTCTCAACAACTGTTGAATTGAATGTTTTTACTTTGCACATGGATGTTCTCCTGGTGGTCATCTACCGCATTTAGGAAGATGATAAAACAGTTTTTTTTGTAATTTATCTTTATTTTTAGTGTGTTCATTTATTTACATATTTAAAAAAAAATATGTAAATGTCTTCTTCTCAGGAACCACTTGGCCAGATTCAGATTTCAGATTCAAGCTCTTTATTCTACAAGAAATACAGATCACATAAATGCAAAAATATAGGTAAACATTTCACAGATACAGTGCAAAAAACCCCAGGAACATAGTACAAGCAACATGGATTAGTCAGGATGACCCCATATATATATATATACACTATATAGGCCTATATATTAGTGTGATGGGAACCTACACAGATATTTTTGTTCAACATTAAATAGCATATCTACAGTGTTATCATTCAGAAAACCTGGTGGGATGTCTTCCACTGCTTGATTTTCTCTAATTTCACCCAAAAAAGAAGTAAACTTGCTGATGTCATAAGTCGATCTTTCTAGCAGTGTTAGTGTTTCGTATTTTTTCGAAGAATTATTCTTGTTCTCAAAATCCTCTAATGTCCATCGCTGCCTTGTTGTTGCATGTTTGATTCGAGCCGGCGGTGTTCAATGTTTAGAATTCTATATGCTACGCTGCCTAAAACTCGTTCACCAGGCAACGGTGAACTGCAGTGTACCCTCTTCTTCCGGCAACGCCATGATAAATGCAGCACTGCAGACGAGGGAACGCGTGCAACGTCACAAGAGGCTAAAGTTAGTGTCTCAATAGCTTGCTAGGTGGTACACGCCCAAACGTGCCCTACGGAATTCTATTCTGTAATGCTCGTTTGAGGCTTTTGCTTGTAATATGGAGGAAGTCAGATGGGTCATAATTAGGCAAGGAAAATACACATATCAGAATACATAACACTGGAGGTATGTGATTATTGTGTATAGATATGTAATGTACTAGCACATGGAATGCTGTATGCTATGGTAACATAATTGAACTATGTAATATCCAAATGCCTTTGCAATGAATTGAGTGTAAGTGTTTTAAAGGCAGCATTTCACCCTTTACACCTCTGCTCTTATCTATAGTTGATGGTAGTTAGTTCAGGTGCATATTAACTTTGTTTGAACAAAAACATTTTTAATAAATTGATGAACATAAAAGATGTCGGAAAATTACAGTAATTCGTTGGGAAGCTTTTGATTTTTGTTACACAGAACATGAAGTTGAGTAACTGAGAAGCTGTGATTGCTTGTATTTTTTCATTTTTACATGTGCGTATAGAGTATGTATGTATGCACATATACATTATATATATATATGTGTGTGTGTGTGTGTGTGTGTGTGTGTGGTCATGATAATGGAATAAAGTCCATATAATCCATGACTGCATGAAGTTTACAGTTTTAACAGCATGCAGAAAACTTTCCTCCTTTATTACTGATTCTTCAAAGACAAGACCATGCAGTTTTGAGCAAAGTGGTTTCAAAACTAAGGTATTCTTCTACAAAATTTGATTTGGGAATAATTCGAGTCAGACATGTAAATAGGAAAATGTTCAACTTTCATTACGCAATGTCATACAAGAAAACAGGAGCGTGTTCATCTGTAGCAGAAATTAATCAATCAGATGGATAAGCTGAGATTTTGCTCTTCCACCTTAGTCATATTCAGCCCGACAACCCATGTTATAAGTCATCTAGAAGTACTGTTGGACCATCCTGTATCAATACATATGTTTAAACCTATGCGGTGAGTTTTCTTAGTCATAGCCGAAAAAACGGGCAAAAGATTCCATTTTTGACATATCACTAAAATATTCATTTTAACATTTAAAACCACAGATATTTTTACCATGCACTCCTTAACCTGTGTGTTGTTTATTGGCGTGTTGTTTTTATAAGTAGTTTTTTTTTTAAAGCAACTAGTACTTGTGCTAATCTCGTAAACTCTTTCATAGCTTATGCACCGGGTGATTAATTTTAGGCAAACATCGTTAATACAAAGAAAGGCCAAGTACTCGACACGTACTAATGGTTTCAGAAAGCACAATTTGGAACCAAATTCCATATCTCTAACACGTTGTTTTCCCATTTTAATTCGGTAATTTTAGAGTAATTGTGTGACATAAAAAGTATTACTGAAATAATATACATGTACATTGCAAAGATGTGCAACACGCTTAAATGTACAAAGTTGCATCGATATCCGCCCAAGAGATGGACTCGAAAAGGCGTTGCCTGCTCCCCAATCGTACATGTATTTTGAGAAATAAAATAGTTTAAACCAAGAGAAACACACACACACAAATCTAGAGTGTTTGCTGGAGCAAAATGTGTCTTGCACGTACGCTTGTTCGTTTGTATATGTCCGTCTAATCTCTTGATTACCAAAGGGACGTCTCAACGCAAGTGTTCGTTTCTGATTTGAAGAGAAACTGTTGAAATGTGTGAAAGTAGTCGTTAGCATTATTATGCCTCTAATTTGACAGTAAACACACTAAAAATGACATTTTCGCTATGTTCGATATGCTTACATGTTTGCGGTTCCCCCTCATTGAAAGATCATTAAAACCCGCGCCCAACCAGATGGATGCGGTCTCTCTGTTGTATTCTTATGTTCAATTTGTCCAGGGATTATTTCTCACTGAAAGGCAGACCTCGGCGTCAAAGAAAATCACACTTCTTAAAGTACCATCGAAACGCACCAGTAAACTCGGAAAAAAAGGAGAAAAAGAAAGGAAAAACAAAAAAAGAAAATACCCACAAGCGAAAGAAAAAGATGAAAAAGTAGGGATGCATGCAAACAAAAAGCACCACAGTGAATTGATGATATTTGCTCAAGCCTCATGGACATCCTTAACTTTAACTTATTTTTCCTCCTTACAGACTAAAGTTTTCTTACATTATTTTTGGAGACCAGATAGTTTCTATACTACACCTTCAGAAACCAAATATATTTACATTTGTCCGAACGTATTAGGGAAAAAAATCGCTAAGCAACGAGTGAAACGCATCACGGCGAGCTATCTAATATCAATGCAGCCCGCAGACTGATCTCAGCAGCGTACTACAATTAATCCCAGAATGCAATTTCCCAACATGGCGCTAATTTATTCAAAATGGCAACCGTGCACACGATCTATTGAATGAATTATGCAAATGAGATTTGAAGTTTTTCTATTGCCAATAGTTTATACCCCCTGTCGAGTGAGGGCCTTTAGTAGAGGCGGCGGAGGGTATGGACTATTGGCAATAGAAACACTTCAAACCACATTTGCACAATTTAATCAATACACTACGAGCACATGTGGTATCAGGTGTGGACTAGGAGTACAGCTTTACTTGTTGCGCTCTGGATGCATTCAGCTTGCATCGAAAAGCGATTGACCTGGACTGACCTTGGAATTATTGATTAAAGACTATGTGTGCTAATATCTGGAAGAAATGTCTTTCTATAACGAATCTGGATAAGCATACAGATGGTTTCTCTCATCAGAAAAAAAAAAGAAAGAAAAGTGACGGTTTCATAAATGCTTGGAGGAGGCAAGATCTGGGAACAAATTAAAGAGGCAAAATGTTTTTCAGAACCTGTGACGAAAATAAGTCCTGCATCTCCCTGTTACTTTACTTCTGCTTGGTCTGAATGCTTTGATTAAGATAGTTTACCAGCAATATACATTTCGTGTCTACATTTGGGTATTACATTCTAAAACATTTCTATGGATACGTCATGCTCCTTGCAACATTTTATTTTGGTGTCCGTTTGATATCTCTGGGTCCTGTTAGGTTTACCATGTTTGATCATAATCTGCTGATTGTCTGTTAACCGTACGTTGGCTTTTGCACAACGAAGTCCCGAGATCAAGCTACAAGCAGTCGAATATGTGTCGTTTCAAGACGAAAACCCTGCCACACACATCGCTTGTCTGTTTCAGTTGTAGTTCTGAATATGACCGATAGATGTACGCAAAAGGATAAACCTTGTCCATTATACTCATCCGGGCTATCAAAGTATGTGTTTGCGTTGATATGATATTTGCCCTCTGTAAAAAGTTTTTGTTCATCTGGTATTTTCTAAAAATAAATAATAAAAGCAAAACAAATGAAGAGAAAATAAAGCAAAGCAAACTTTTAAGGAACTTTTTCCGGAAAAATAACAAAAAGTGTGAGGAGAATCCAGCAAATAGGTTGAAAATATGTATCAAAGTCCCGACTCAAATGTTCTTGCTTATCATCCGAACACCGTAATTTATTAAAATGACCCGCTGGATTCTGGAATGATGACAAGGTCGCCCATGTGCAGCCTAAGTCTACCCTTACAAAACACTTGGTAGTAGTAAAAGTACGTGCAGTATCAAGACGCCAGCTCAAACATGCCTTGGTTTCATAACCTAAAAACCAGATTAACTTGAGTTTCCCTGTTATTTTAAGAACTAAATGAAGCTCATCCATGTTGACACCCAAGCTTTCCAGCATGAGTACCTTTTCACTTATAATCCAGAATCGAAATTCAATCAAAGTGGCTGATGACCTTGGGACTTCAATTCAGATTACCGTGCGACCAAATTAAGAACCAGATGCTAGCCTAGTTGATCAAAGAGCTCGTTACATTTTGAAAACTTCGTGTTGGGAAAAGAAGAAAATCTGTGAGCAGTTATCTGTCCCGGGTACATTGTTCAAGACTAAAGCATGCAGCTTAATATCCAAACATGTAGCCTGACACCATTCACCAAAATGTTGTTCTCAGGTAAGTTCTAGGTACATTATACTACCTGGCAACATTATCAGTGTCCCAGATCAAGAATATTCAGGCATTTGTACTACCGACTACTAAGTTTTCACCAGCATAGACAATTTGTCTGGGCTCTACAAGCTATGAGTGGTTACACAGATACACAGACGAATACGAATGCTATCAAATAAGGTCAAAATATATATACTCAGCTCTCATGCAGCCATGAATTGTATATGTTTAAATTACAGCTTTCGGTCTAATTTGATAGAATTTAGTAAAACAAAATAACAAGGGAATTCACGACCAAACAAAAAAAGAAACGATTTTATCCTGTCAGGTCATGTCGTGTCTTGCAAACAATGAGGGGGCCGCAAATCGTTTTTTGCGACTTTTCTTCAATTACAGAAAATATCCAAAACCTTACAAAGAGAAATTGTTCTGCTTGAGTACAGTTCCCTCAGCGAAATTTCGTTTAGCATCATTTCATGATTACCACAGTATCTTATCTCTTCCGATGCAGATAGCGGTCAGAAAGGTTCTATGGCCAGAATGTAACTAAAACAAGTATCTGATACTACGTTCCATTGTGAGAGTCTTCCTGAAGTTGCAATAGTCCTTTAATTTCATGTCCATTAAAATATTACTGCATGAGCAAGGTGCCGGTGCATTTAAGATATTTGTTATGCCCCCAAATGATAGCGGTTCTGGCCCTATGTACAAAAAAATCATGTCAACATTAATACACAACTAAATTTACAAGGGATGGCCTGCAGTTGATTTCTAATGATTCTATCCAGTCAAAAGAGTAAGTTTTCCAAATTAAAATAAATCACTTTAAGATAAGCATTCATCGTACCCGTGCATATGCTGGCCGACAGCAGCTTTCAAATTAACCAAACAGAAATCAGAATGTAGGCCTCCAAACATTATTTAACTGATTACAGCCTTATATTCATAATTGACACAAAGTATTGCAAAGGTCATCACAGATATCCCCACACGTTTTTTCAGAACTAAAAAAGAAACTGATTTATTGTGCAAATTGGAACTTGAAAATAAATGTTAATTGCATTGACAGTAGGAAACACGAGACCATTGCGGTGAGCACTTTAGGTTTGGTAGTTACTTAGTTTGCAAGCTAGTCAGGTAGTTAGAAATTCAGTTACCGCATCCGCTAGTCGGTCATCCATTCAATTGACCATTTATGCATTTCTTCTATTTTTTTCCGCTTTGTGCGCATGTACGTAATCTGATCTTACATTTGACTGTATGTTCGATTGTTTGATTGTTCATTTTGTTTTGTTTGTTTCTTTGTTTGTTCGTTTGGTTTATTTTTTTTGGGGGGGGGGGCGGGGGTGTTTGTTGTTTGCTTTTTGGTAGGCTTTGAAGTTTATATACAAAACTAGAGTTTTATCAACATGAATGGTAATTTATCATCTCGTCTGATTGAGAGCAATATATGATTTACGTTAAACTAATGTACACGTCTCTCTAATGTTGTTGCATGAATTGTATACAAGTGCCTAAAATTAGATGAAAAAAATCACAAAAATAAGAAACTTTTGGTTCCTTCATATGTGATTACACGGAAACTCAGAGGTGTCAAAAAGGGTGTAATTACAATAGGCAAATTCGTTAATACGAGGAAAAGTTTTTAACACGAGAAAACAAACCATCATTATGATATAAATCATTCTTATGAGAAAATCAAAAATAAAACAATGACACTAATGATCTTCCATTCGATTATTCAGGGAACAAGGACATTAACTCACAGAGACGCACTTTAAAAGACAACAACGTGAAACTTATTTGCTTATTTCAAAGTAAGCTGCTCAGTGGATCGCATGTTGGCAATGCTTGAAGTTGACCAATTTTCTGTGAATGTCCTGTCTATTTTCAACTAATATGGGCAGTATGTGGATTAAATACCCCATGCAATAATTTCATCTATATATTTTTGCATAATCTTAATCATGTGTCAATTTACTTTCAGAAGAACATGAAGTAAACTAAGAATAAGTGTTACTGAACATACTGTTAATTAATAATTTCATTTAAATGATATAACTACAGATGGTTGTTGGAGGTGCTTTCTTACGCCATGATCAACCTTACAAAGTTCCAACCAGTTACAGGTCATTACATGGTTGGAGTTTTATCATTTGTCTATGAATACCCGAACCGCAGAATCGTCGCGATACAGTCGCATGACAAAACACTGGCTCCAATGTTGCTTCAACCATGTGTTGACTTCCTTTCTTTTACCTTTCGGACTCTGATTGGCCGAAATATAATGCATGGGAAAAGAAAAAACAAGAGGGCTGTGTGAACAGCCCATGCTCAGCTGAACTTGACATTCACAACACTTGCAGCTCTATATACTCTTGGGAAAGGATCAAGGTCACCCATGTTAAGTCTGACCTTTATAGAACACGAAGATGTGCAACATCAAGGTTC
Organism: Hermodice carunculata; assembly: GCA_964020975.1. Lineage (NCBI taxonomy): Eukaryota > Metazoa > Annelida > Polychaeta > Eunicida > Amphinomidae > Hermodice > Hermodice carunculata. The sequence goes on along the minus strand of OZ026624.1, from coordinate 45,132,509 downwards.
AAGTAGTTCTCAAGTTATAATGAAGAGTAAAATTCATGTATGTTGCACTGTTACCCCAGAAACGAGGTCAAGGTCATTCATGTACTGTCTAAGCATGACCTTAATACAGAAACATTACCATGTGCAGCATCACGGTACTAACTCTTATCAAATAAAAACAGTAAATTTCGTGTCAGTTGTCCTGTGAATTAGCATTAGAATCCCCTTTGACTTATATAGTAATCAATAGGAAAGCTGCATTGACCTATAAGTAACCAAATGGAAAATCCTTAAAAATCATGAATCCAAAGCAGTGCCACCTACTAACTTTGTTTGACCCTTCCACAAAAACATATCCATCACATTTCAGCTTAATCTGAGCGACGGTTCTGAAAACAAGTGAAACATAGCAAACAGAACCATACAAAAAATTCATTAAAAAATTAGAACAAATATTGCAGCGCCACCTGGTGAACAAATTGGGAACTAGGTGTCCCTGGGAGTGTCCATGTACGATATCAAAGCAATTGGGTGAGCAGTTTCAGAGGAGAAGAGTTTTTAAGATTTGCCCCCCAAAAAAGACAAAAAAACTCATAAAAAATCCAAAAATAAATAGAGCATAACCATTTGAACACACTTGGTAGAGATCTACCCAAGGCACATCACCACCAAGTTTGAAGTAAATTTGGCCAAAATTATTTAAATAATAACAATTACAAGAAATTCCCATGTTAAACTTTCCTATTAAACTTTTGTGAAGATTTTTGAAAAAAAATCATAAAAAGTCCAAAATTCATTGGAACACGACCATTGGAACAAACCTGGTAGACACCCACCCAAGGTACACCCCCACCAAGTTTGAAGTAAATCTGGATGACGGTTTTGGAGAAGAAGTCGAAAATATAAATTAACATTCATATGCCCTTTGACTTACATGGTAATCAATAGGAAAGGTGCACTTACCGAAAAGTTCCCGAACAGAAAAAATCGTTAAAAATCAGGAATCTGCAGCATACCCACATAGTGAACCACTTTGTTTGACCCTTCCACAAGGAACATATCCACCATGTTTCAGCTTAATCTGAGTGACGGTTCTGGAAAAGAAGTCGAAAATAGCTATAACACACAAAAATACATAAAAAATTAGAAAAAATTGCAGCGCCACCTGGTGAACAAATTAAGGAAAGGAGTGCCTAGGTGTCTTCCTGTGTGATATCAAAGCAATTGGGTAAGCGGTTTCTGAGAAAACAAATTTTTTAAGATGTCCAAAAAAAAACGAAAAAATTCATTAAAAAATAAAAAAATCACTGGAGCATGACCATTTGAACAAACCTGGTAGAAATCTACCCAAGGTACATTGCCACAAAATTTGAAGTTAATCTGGAACGGTTTTGGAGAAGAAGTCGAAAATTTGAATTAGCATTAGAATGTTCATTGACTTCCATAGTAATTAATAGGAAGGTGCATTGACCGATAAGTACCCCAATTGAAAAAATCGTTAAAAATCAGGAATTCACAGCATTCCTACATAGTAAATAACTTTGTTTGTCCCTTCTACAAGGAACATATTCACTATGTTTCAGCTTAATTTAAGTGACGGTTCTGAAGAAGTCGAAAATAGCTATAACACGAAAAAATTCATAAAAATTTAGAAAAGTTTGTAGGGCCATCTGGTGAACAAATTAAGAACTAGGAGTCCCAGGGAGTGTTCCTGTGTGATATCAAAGCAGTTGGGTGAGCGGTTTCAGAGAAGATGATTTTTTAAGATTTGACCAAAAAAGAACAACAAAAATAAATCATTAAAAATCCAAAAATCACTGGACCGTAAGCATTTGAACAAACTTGGTAGACACCCACCCAAGGCACATTCCCACCAAATGGATCTGGCTGACGGTTTCAGAGAAGAAGTCGAAAATGTTAATTGTTGACGGACGACGGACGGACGGCGGATGGACGGGCGATGGACGGAGGACCATAAGATAAGCTCAGCTGACTGACAAGTCAGCTGAGCTAAAAATTAACTTGACTGCGCACACAAGAATCAACACAATGTGGCATCCCAGCAGGATGGTACAACGTTCTACTAACGCTTTGTAATATCGCATTGGCCCAGGTTAAGATTATTCGAGCATTCGTACCACAGGGCCAACGTTTTCACCAGCATGGGAAATTTGCCTAGGCTGCAAAAGCAATGAGTGGTTATACACAGACACAGACACAGACACAGACAAACAGAGTTTATATATATATATATATATATATATATATATATATATATATATATATATATATATATATATATACAATGTATATATATATATATATATATATATATATATATATATATATATATATATATATATATATATATATATATACATAGTTACATAAACTGGTGTATAAGATGGAAACTTTCAAGGTAATGAGACTTCACACTTGGCTATTTCTTGCATTATTATGGGATAAGACAAAATTATTTTTGCAAAAACTGAATTTGGTATCATTGCATGCCACTCCACTTAACTGACAACAAAAAAAACCTCGTAATGAATTTTTTGAAGGCGTTTAGCACAGAAATGTTACTGGTTAGAGTTTATTACAACTCTTGTCTTGATCTTTGACCCATGCAAATGAGCTAGTGCATGACAGTTGCCTGCTGTTACAACAGCAGAATCACAACAAATGTCAATATTTGGTATAACCGTCATAGTGCCTGACACATTGTGTACATCGTGTTCTCATACTGTATATCACCTTTTGTACAAATCTCTGCAGTAGGTTTGCCCATCTCTCTCCCAGGTAGCACCGTAATTCTTGAAGGGTGGAGCCATCAGTCATTTTCTTGTGGACTCTCCCTTCAGATAATTCCACAAATGATCAATGGAGTTGAGATCTGGGGAGCAGGCAGGCCAGTCCATCGGCTCAACTCTTCCAGCTTCCAGGTAATGCATCACTGAACAGGCCACATGTGGCCTGGCATTATCACGCATTAACATGAAGTTCTCCTCTACAACACCAGCATATGGGACTATATGAGGTGCAAGTACCTGGTTGATGTACCGCTCAGTTTACAATGTTCCATCAAGGAACACCAGGTTGGTTTTACCATAACTAGACATAACCACCCCCACCGTCAAACTACCTCCATCTAATGGGACAACAGATCAGACACAGCGACTGGAATGCCTCTCTCCTTTCCGACACCAAACACATAAACCATCTAACTTATGCAGGTAGAGGGCTTGCTTTAGTGCTGTTGGGTGAGGGAATGTTTCTTCCCCATGGTCCTGGATTCAAAGCCTGCTACATGGAGTCGTCTTTTCATTGTTTGACAGGACACACGTCTCGGATGTGCATTCAAGCGCCATGAAGCGGGTCCATTCTGTGGAAAGCAGTTCTTGTTTTGCATCTTAATGCCAGATTTCTTACAAATCTGTCTTGCCGGTTGCTTATTGTTGTGTAACTGACGCCAAAGTCCCTGGACACACTGCGACCACTTTCACCAGCTTTTTCTAGTCTACCCCTTGCTCTTCCCTGCTTTCTCAGCCTTGGCATCGTGATCTTCTCAATGTAAAAGTCGGCACATGCTAGGCTTTAGGGCAACCCCGAATTTATACCCAGAAATGGCATTGCTTTTGAACATGCAACACAGACTTTCGTAACATGGGTGGTAGGAACGGACCAATAGGGATCCGTAAAAAGTGTTGATTATATCACACAATCCATTATTTTCTGTGAAAAGTGTGGATTATGGTCTTCCTTCACTATTAAATAAAAAGTGAATCGAACACACAATGAACACTTTTCACACAATAGCATAGCTAGTGTTGGGCGGTGCAACATGACCTACAGGCAGAGTGTTGCAGAAACAGTTGTTGTTGACACTACCCCCTGAACAGCCCAAACTAAGGTATTGTTTTAGCAGGATCTGTCCACATGACCACAGGACTTGGAATAGTATACACATTTATTCCTAGAACTTTCCAAGTCATTTGTCATGTCTACCAGGATATCACTGTCGGCATAATGTAAGTTGATGTACATGACTCAATTTGAAACACCTAATCAGTGTCCATGCCAAGCATTAAGCCTGAAAAAAAAAGTGAATTAAATTTCAAAAGTCTATTGCTTTTTTACCTGTCATAAGTTTTTTTAACGTGTACTCTCGTTATTATGACACGTATTCCTCTGAAATAATAATTGTTGAGTAGGAACACTGCCCAATTCACTTCAAACTCTCATTTTGGCTTGTATCACCTGCTCTTCCTACTAGCATATCGGAAAGTGGAAAGCAGTCAAACCTGACTGTGCATATGACAACTTACGTAAGCGGCAAACTACACCATGTACAAAAGGTAAGGGGAAATGTCACGCACCAAGGAATATCTTGGCCAGTTCCTACCACCCTTGTTACAAGTCATTTAGAACATGTCACAATGACCATTGTGCCATCATAATCAATCATCATAATCAGTCTTCGACCTCCTTGATTATGCTGCATAATGGTCATGTGACATGTTATAACTATCACCTGCCACAGGCAGTAACAGAAAGACAATTCATTATAACATGGGTGGTAGGAACAGACCAATAGGGAGCCGGAAAAAGTGTTGATTATATCGCATAATGAACACTTTTCACCCAATATCATTGCTAGTGTTGTGCAGTGCAGCATGACCTGCCGCGGCGCATAAGCGGACAGCCATAGTAATATTATGCAGTGTGTTGTAGAAACAGTTGTTGTTGACACTTTCACCTGAGCACCCCAAACTAAGGTATTGTTCTAGCAGGATCTGTGCACATGACCACAGGACTTGGAATAGTACAGACGTGTATTACTAGAACTTTTCAAGTCGTCTGTCATATCTAGCATGATATCACTGTCGGTATAATGTACGTTGATGTGCATGACTCAATTTATAACACTTCATCAGTGTCCATGCCAAGCATGAATCCTGAAAAAAATAAGTGAATTTAATTCCAAAAATGTATTGCTTTTTTACCTGCAATAGGTTTCTTGTAGTGCACACTCTCGTCATTATAACACGTACTCCTCTGAAAAATTACCTGTTGAGTGGGATTACTGCCCAACTCACTTAAATCTGTCATTTTGGCTCCCACCACCCGCTCTTCCTACTGCCATATTTGTAAGTGGATAATACATGAGCAAGCAATCAAACTTGACTGTGCATGTGACAACTTATGTAAGCGGCAAAGTACACCATGCACAAAGGCAGTCGTGCACCAAGGGATATCCTGGTCAGTTCCTACAACCCTTGTTACAAGTCATTTATACTATGTCACAATGACCATTATGCCATCACAATCAATTCGGTCTCTGACCTCGTTGATTATGTGGCATATTGATCATGTTTTAACTATCACTTATGTCATTACAAAGCCGTGAAGCCGTAGCCTCACACAACACAATTCACTGGTTTGGTTAACTTTGTCTTTTGACCCTTGATTGCATCCAGTGCAAGTGCAGCCAAGCATGGGATCCAATGCATGTAACTTTCTCTAGTATTGATGCTATGTTACACAACCCAAAAAGAATTTTGGTGATGTTCCCATAAACACATGAGCTACATATTATATATAAAAAATGGCATTGTTACTTTTGTTGACCAGTTTATATGCAGGGGTATACAGATACTAGACTGATATACTCCGCTGTTTCAGAATTTACCAAACATGTAGTTGCATAGCAAAGTTTGCCAATACAACCCTTGCTTTCTGAGCATCCCACAGCACATTAGAAACCACGGGGAGTTGTGTGAGGGCAAGTAAATCTCATGCCCAGCAAAACAATGCTACAATAAAACCCAGTATACTTTCGATGAAACTCCCATGATTGCAACCAATCCAATAGTTTTGTTCGCAAAACTAAGGGTTTTGTTGGTGGAACTTAGGATTCTTGTCATCGTTTCTTGTCTACTGTGTAACATGCAATAATAGCACATATATACTTGCAGATTTGTTCTTGACAAATGGATGGTAACCTGAAGTATACCAGACAACAAAATGTATAATTACTCATGAAGGCATAGAAAAAATAAAAACAACAATAAACAGATCACTACTTTTCCTTCTCATTTATACAATACCAGGGAACAATTCTCTGGCGTTCCAATTGTTAACAAATCTAAATACTGACTTATGAGTAAATGCATATAAGCTATGGCATTGAAACTTGACTTTCCATGTCATTTGAGATGTTTTAAATACAGCTTTCGGCTTATTTTGATAGAATTCGCTGAAACAATTAAGTTAAGGGGAATCGTGCTCAGGTAAAAAAAGGAAACGATTTTTGTTCCTGTTAGGACTTGCTATATGCAGACCATCAGGGGTCCGCAAATCCCTACTACGACCCTTCGTCAATTAAATTACTTATTTTTACATGTGTGTTTGTTTACTTTTTTTTTGCTTGTTCATTATTTATTTACCGGTTTTTATCTACCTATGTACGTGTCTATTAATTCTGGATGGCCCACACAGTCTCTTTCATTTCTCTCATAGGCTGAGTACTGACAATAATGATAACACATTAACATGGGATACAAAATGAAATGAACGGAGATGCATGCGTTAAAATACACGAACAGAAAATATTTTGTTCTTGTAACGACAAACCCCAATGATATTCTGTCAATGCTACATCATTTTCACAACCTGTCAATTATCAGGTTATGCTATCCGTATGCTTAAAGATTAACAGCCCAGACACTGTTTATGTATATGTACATTGTATATTCCATCAAATATCATCAATAAATAACCACGTCTATTGCGCCTTGTGTCTTTTTCCACATATTAAATTTGTCATAAATGTGTCTTTTTTTGCAAAACCAAGGTTAGGCCAAATTGCACGGCAACAACTAGTAAGTCGCTCACCCGAAGTCAATGGTATCCTTAGTTCGAACAGCATGGGGAATATGGCCCGCACAAGCAGTTTCTTTGACAAGAATTAGGGTCAAGGTCACAGTGACATGGTTTTGCTACTTGACAAAGTTCAATCCCAAAACGTATCCCGACAACAACCTCGATATCTCTAAATGCTACTGCACAGGATATATGACTCAATAAATCTTTTTTTTATGCCGGTACAAAGTTAAAAAGTCAAGGTCACAGTGACCCAGTATTGATATATCACACCCCTCCTCTAAGAAGTATGCACATGCCCCGTTTGGTATCTATGACTAATACTGTATAGGGAATATGACCCAGTCAATCATATTAGGAGGAAAAATCTGACTGAGGGGGAAGGTCTGACGGACTGGGTGTAAACCTGTAATCCATATAGTGAACTCAATACTTTTGATGAAAATACGACGTAACAGAAAAAAACGCAGAAAATATTTAAAATATTAGAAGTCATTTATAACCAGTTTCAGGGGGAAAGTTATGTTTTACTTGTTCCTTGTGCGACCACGTTATACAATATTTACAATGATTAATTTTGGAATGCGGTCAGGAGTCCATTTTCTAAAACATCGCCACTGAAGTGTACATTTTATTTGAAAGTAATCTTTTCTTTGGATCGTATTTGACCCCTTTTCCGCATTCTATGTTCAAGTAAGTACGTAAGTAAAAAGTGTTTTTATTGACATCAATAAAGTAAGTCAGTTCTGACTTATATATCATTCTAAACACAGTGAACATCAATAATACAATACTACACTCTACATTAATACAATGCTGGGAACATCATTATATGTACATGGTTAATACAAATGGACGAATTACACAATGATAGCTTGACCATGATAAGCATACTTCAACACAGATGTGATGCTTAGCACCCGTAACATTTTTATAGGTCACAGTAATGGATGAGAGAAACACAGACAAAAAAAGCTACTGCAATACAAACATAGCCACAACTATATTACAACTGTACAAATGGACAGATAAAGCACAATACGGTACAAAGATGAGAGGTCTTAATATTGCGTGATAGCGTGGGCATGTTTAAGGGTACCTCTGTTATAAACTGGTATTAGGTGGATCAATGCCCTCTGTGTATTTAACTCTTATTAAACTACAGTGGAACTTGCCTGAAAATGACCACCGACAAGACCTGCGAAAATGGTCCTTTCTGACAGATGGTCCCTTAAGGCAGGTAAAATTTAACTAAAATATGCTAATGGGGATGTTGAGACGGGTCCGTTAGTACAGGTGGTCCCTTAACAGAGGCGGGCTCATAGGCAGGTTCTACTGTGATTTACGATACATATTTTTATTCGTGTTGATCCCTTGCATTTTATGCTCTGTCGAAGATACGCTGTTCCATATATAATTTTTAATGCACAACCTTCTCAACAAAGTTCTAAAAATCAAACACATAAAAAACAAAATAACGAGCTTTCAATGACTGTAAAGTCTGTTATTTTCACCATTAAGGTGTCTACGGCATGTTTTGTTGCACACTATCTGTGTTGCATCGATGAATAGTTTTATTATGCTTGTGACATTTGATTAGGCTTCAAGAATCCAATCGTGTTGTATGTATACATTAAGGAGAAGGACGATAAAGACTAGCAGCGGAAATGGCACGTTATTTAAAGTTTACTCCTATTTCTAGTGTTTGACTCCCTAAACCAAGTCTTCTTTTCTTTTATTAATTTCGACACCATGGCAGACAAAAATAATGCATTTACTCTGATAATGATGTGTCCAACACAGTGTTTTGCTGTCGTTTACATAAAATCTAAGGCGACACTACGTGACTGGCAACCAGGTTATTCTGTGTATGTAATGTATTACCACATTCAAGCGTTTCTTGCTCGGAACTATTCAGGGGTGACTGACCTTTACTACAATTTTCGTCACAGCACAACGGCAGCTGGGTGAATTAAGTCAACTATGAAACACTGTGCTTTTCTGTGAGTTATAAGTTCTCACCAAACCTTCTATCATAACGTTTTTTTTTTCTGTTTTCACATTGTAAGGGGTTTTCGACGGGCTTTCCCATTTAAATTTCTTTTTACTGTAAAGTTTCTGTGCATCTTCTAAAATGATCCCAAAATGTTTGTTATGATCTGAAACAAAATTCCCAAGACAAGAGAAGTCCAGACTCTGAGAAAACCGTTACTTAGCTCAGTTCAATGCAAGTCATCAGTGTAAAACATTTTAGGACATAAGCTGTCATCTTTTACTGAAAACAGACTGGAACCATTTTACAGGCTCAAAGATCACATGCTAGGATGTATCACCGGTAAATATAACTTATTGGTTAACTTTACAACAGGAATATATATACCAAGAAATATTAATGCAATCACAAACAGTTATCTTTCCATCGTTCTGCCTTCAGGATGCCCCGATATGGTCTACATGTAAATCTGCTTTTGTTGCAACGGGGTGGTAAATTGGTTCGTCATTACGATACGCCATGGCGATGGACTCACCTGGCCCTGTCATCTGAATAAAAATAGTGGACGGTTTGGATGACATATCAACTGTGCAATCGGGCAGCATTGTGATGGGAAATAAATGTGATGGGAAATAAATGGCAACTCTCTCTCTCTCTCTCTCTCTCTCTCTCTCTCTCTCTCTCTCTCTCTCTCTCTCTCTCTCTCTCTCTCTCTCTCTCTCTCTCTCTCTCTCTCTCTCTCTCTCTCTCTCTCTCTCTCTCTCTCTCTCTCTCTCTCTCTCTCTCTCTCTCTCTCTAGCAGATGAACAACGAAATTCAGTGAAATGGTATTGTGACCTTAGGCATGAGGTCAAGTTTATTCACGTACAATCTTTTACTTTCCCATTATAAAAGCCCATCATCATGTGCAATCTGAAAGCATACCTTTGAATAGTTCACAAACTGTCACCTGAACACTGAAATTCATTTTGATGGCCTTATGACCGCGGAATACACAAGTCGGCTTTGTACAGTTTTCCCCTGGCCCCAATGAAGAACCATCATCTTGATCAATCTCCAGGTAATGGCTCACAGAATGTTGGAGTATATTGTCCCAAAATAAAAATTACCAAGACAGCAAGGTATTTCAAGGATTAGGATAAGATTTTTAACCAAAAAAAAATCCTAAATCAGCCCTCACACAGGACAGCCATCCTGCCCAATTTTCAAAGCCTGTCTTGAACAGTTCCTATGTTATCACCCAAAACAAAAATAATACGAACTACCAAGTGAATTACTTGACTTACAAACGTGAAAAAATTCAGACGATCACGACACCTGCTGTGATGACTTGGGTGTAGGTTTGGAAATTTAGAGGGGCTGCTGCAGTTTATTGGTGTCTTCTTTTCCTGGTGTACCAAATGTATCCATATACTCGAATAATTGGTCTTGTCACTAATAATTTGAAATCAGATATAAATTGTTTACACTAAACACTTCACAGGACCCTTTGTGGTTGTATTGCAAGTAACCTCGTATATGGAGTGGGTCCTTCCCCCCCGAGTGGATATCAAAATCAATATACATGTACTTCGAGCATGGGACATATTTTCAAAACATGCACATAAGGACATTGGTATTCAAAATAGGATTTTCAAGACCATCGGGAAGAAACAAATCAACTTTTTCGGTGATTCGTTAGATGCTGGTTGGATGAACCCGTCAAATTTATTAAGTCTTGACATGTACCACTGACACTGCCTGATACCGACAGCAAAGGGCATGCGCTTTTAGCAGCAGGGAGCGGTGGATTAAGAAGGCAACGCTGTAGCGCTGACTGATATGGCCCATGGAATGCCTGAACATTTTCAAGAAACAACACACCGCAAAGTGAAAACAAAAACGTCGCTTACCCCTACATCTGTTGTGCGCACCCGCCTTCGTCCTTTTTTATTTGCTCTATTCCTTAACCACACTACATACGGATGCAGGAATTGGTCCTCAATTCTTCGGGTTTCCCTTATTCCTATTATTGGAGCGACATTGTATTAACCGTTTAAAGATAAGACATTTAACATTAAGAGTAAGCAAGTGGTGAACGTAATGCAAATTTATGTTGTACTCATTGTTGAGTAACAAATGATTCCAAAATGTTTGCACTTAGTGACAATTACAATATCCTGTTTGTTAATAGTACATTAACGCTACATAATTACATAGTATTTGATATTGCGAAATTAAAAAAAAAAAAAAAAAGAAAAATCAGAATATATGAACCCCATGTTCACATATGCCTGCATAACCACAAGAGACCAAAGACCATATGAATGGCCAGGTCAGCAGCTTATTATCGCGCGCTTTGGAAACATTAAGGCTACACCGCGCCCAGGAATGCTGGTGACTATGTTGAAACTTGGCACTGGCAGAATCAAAGGTTTGCACGTTATCTTGTTTACGTATATTATTTGTTTCCAATAACCAAGACACCTTCCATGAAAAAACACGAACACTAAAACATGTTGTTTTGTATAATTTCCTAAAACTTCACTTCACTTGACATTGTGCGCTGTGTCCTTTTTTTTTTTTTTGCAAAATTTCACAATGTTAACAAATGGTGCTCAATGGATCGCATACTGTTTATGTTTTTTCAACAACACCAAATGTTGTTATATTTAAAATTCGGAACGAAGAATAAAATCCAATTATATAGGATATAAACGATTCTTTAATTTCTAGTTTTACCAACAGAGAAAAACTTAAAAAATAACAGCCAGTTTTACCTACCTGGAATAAAGCATGTTATGGTTCCTATGACAACAAAGACAAGTAGTCCGATCAGAGGGAACCAAAAACTTGTTATTTGATACACAATTGGAATATTACTAAAATGAAGAATAAAAGAATCTAATTCTAAATGCTCTACACATAATGTGCGTAGGAATTTGTAATCATCCCATAAAATATAATTGAACTATTTCATTGCCAACTGCGACTGAAGACGAACTGCTCTCAGCTTTTACTGGAATGCTAATTCATATTCCTTGTGAAATGGCCACTCATGCAGGTACCAGCATGTCTTTAGTTCCAGACAATATAATGGTCCAGGTAAACAGCTTTCTTCAACGACTTTGGGCCCATTGCGACCAAAGTGCGCTGAGGAAAGCTGTTGACTCATTTCAAAACTGCAAGATTTGACAGATTTAAAAACCAAGACATTTTAGGATCAAAAGACTCTCACTACAGAGATTTCCCCCCAATCAAATTTTCTGCCTGCAAATCAAATTTAGCTACACCGTGCCTGGTCTGGGTTTTTTTCTTGTTCGTTTTCGGTCCTGTTGCCGTGTATGTGGCGGTGACAGGATATTTCATGTATACGAGCCTACGTGCATATGTATGTATGTATGTATGTATGTATGAATATATATATATATATATATATATATATATATATATATATATATATATATATATATATATATATATATATATATATATATGTTGGTATCTATGTATGCATGTTTTACCTTTTATTGATAGACTTTGTTCCGTTTAATGTTGCATCATTGTAACTGACAGTTTCCTGTTTGGGAGACAAAAATGTAGTATTGGCAGAGTAAATGAAGGTCATATTTCCGAAACATCCATCAACAGAAGTCGGAAGTGACTCCTTGTGTATCCCGGATTGGAGCGCTCCAATGGCAAGCCACAGACAGACGCCTACTGTACAGAGGTATGATATGCAAGCGCCCTGAAATGTTGACACATATTAACCATTCGCTGCTTTTATTGAATTTCTCGAAGAAAAAAAGTGAAAATAAAGGGGATGTTAAATTCACATATAATACTCTCATTTTGTTGAGCTTGTGGTTGTGGACCCGGAATAATTCCTGATATTTTAGTTATGACAGTTCAGTCTCTAATTATTGCAACATTTAAGAGGAGTTTTTGTTTTATTTTGCTTGTATATCTTTTTCGGTTAAAATAAATTGTCCTGTAACTCTATTCTTAACAAAAAATGTGCTTTAAAATTTAAGTAATAATGTCACACTAGTATTAGTTTTAGTATCATTCAAATCCTAGGTTCTGACCACTCAGCTCCTCATAGTGTATTTACGACACCCGTTTTCTCTCTTTTGGCAAAAAGGTGGCCTCCATATGAAACCAGTGGACGCACAATTTGTTGAAAATGCGACTCCTGTGTCAAATGACCTCCCTATACCCGTTATTTATTCATAAAACACAAAATCCTGCGCCTCGAAAACTCATTTCCCGAAGGGATACAATTACCCAGATTGAATTATTATGTGACTAAAAGATTATGGTTCGATTTATTGCTCACGTTTGGGTGGAAGCTATCTTACCTTCCAACTGAAACGCGGGAATAGGGCACCCATAAAGAGCAGACCAAGCGTAGCAGTACCTGGGATATGCAGGACGGTAGAAGCCGTTTGGATAAGTGTCCCTCGGGCATGTGCCATCACGAATCCCATACCAATCGTCAGACAGCCACCCACAGCCGCTGAATGCAAAAGAAAGATGTTTCACAATAAACACCTAATTTATGTTTTTTGAGATGTGAAAACTGCAGAACGGAGGCCTTTCATTTGGACAATAGCATCCTTATCTTTACTTGCATGGTCACGATTGTACAAATTTGAGTAGTGTTTTCCGTGTCTGTATCCACTTTATTTTTTGTGATCTCGGCAATCGCATGAACGATACCAAGAAGAACGTATTATTCATGTTAAATATATGTAGTACATGTGTCGAGTAAAGTCTCCTTGGTATTGTGAACACAATCATATGAGTTGCCCAACAGAAGTGTATACTTTCGTGGCAAATTTGAACAGATAAAAAAATATATTCGTCGTAACTCGAAATTGCCCATAGTCACGTGAAACGTTTATATTTCCAAAATACTTTGCGTTGGCACCTGTCAAACACCATAGGAGCCGTAGTGCGCGACAAAATGTAAACATGTGTGGTACAAACGGGTCAGATCTTTAAAATAAGTCCAAAACAGGATATATCAACGGAATAGAAAAAATGCGGGAAAGAATAATAAAGTAACAGATTACAGTCACATTTTCCTTGTATGTCTTCGATTGCTTTCAAGCAAATTTGAGAAAAACTTGGATTACTCCTGCCAAAATAGAGTGAAACAGACCAAAGGACGCCAAACACCCAATGTCCCTGTTTTCTGATCATCTTGTTACAGATAAAAAGGATTTAAGCAACCCATCTTATTATTCCATGCTGACATCAATTGCATGACAAGCAGAACGTACTGTTCCAGGAAACCACTTCATAGCTTAATACCAATATATCAAAATCACACAAAAATGACTCTACTGGTAAATATTTACCAATAATCTTTGTAATGTTTGCAGATTTGCCTTCATTGATGTCTGTAAAGAAACTTTTAAGCATATCTTCCCATACAAGAGCTGCCATGGTATTCAAGGATGAGGATACGGTACTGAAAAATATAACATTATGTTCTCAAAGTTTATACTTGGTTAAAAACATGTTTCTATTAATATCATCAGACTTGCTTCCATCATGCTGTGTTCGTGGAGGCAATATTCCGTCATATTACTTTAAACAAGCCTTTCACTCAAATACTGACCTGTCTACAATTGAGGACTCTCACTTATAGGTGCAGCCACTGTGCACAGTTGCTTTCTCTCCTTCAATGCCAAGAAAAATGCCTTTGCCTGGATGAGTCTGCTCCAGTGTGTACATTTAACATGGACAACTACCCTGAAAAGGCCTTACATGGTAAAATCACATGCATTATAGCTTAGTGGAACTTATTATGGGAAAGAAAAACTAGAAATTCAACTCCTCAAATGTATATTTCATCAGCTTACACCTTCATTTCAAATAGTTCGGGAGAGTTTAACCTGCGCACTGCAGGTTTATGCTCAAAATGTCTTTGGTATTTATTTCCATACTGTACACACGTATGTATGACTATATGTTCCACACTCTATACTTATTCATCAACATGAGCGGCAAGTCCATGGTATAAAAATGTACTCGGCTCAGACGCGACACATAATTAAAATCATCACTTCACCGTGCAGGGTGTAACAATGCTACTGTTTGGAGATCGTGGTTGTATTGCTTTCACAATTATTTCTGTCCCAGATTTATAAATCGAGCATCCCAGGTATACTGAAAACCTTGTCAGGTTTTCATTCTATAAAAGTAGCGAGGATACTTTGCTGGTGACTCAATTATTACAAGCAAAGCTTGAGTATAAAAAAAGGATCTGGATAGTATTAAACTCGATCTGAAGTACTGCATGGCACTTGCAGGCGAGATTCAAACCAGATGGATGCTTAACTACTTTCCTAAGCATTTTGAATCTAAATGAGAATAAGCCTGTACAAAATAGTACCCACAAATAATTTCTTTTCAGACCCATCCATGTATGACTACATCTGATAATAGTGATGACGTATTAAGTCTAGTGCTCTATTCTATATAGGAGTGTCAATTTCACATAAACTGTCACATTATGAACACATTTAACCAGCTTTACGTGTCATTTGGCGTAGGGTTGTAGTTGAAAAAGGCATGTTACATGTCCAAAAAAAAAAATTAATAGATATTTCAGTACATTTTACCCACAGGAACACACGTGGAAATGCACTCTAAAAATAAGAGAAGCTTTCGTTTTAAAACTTTGTTATTTTCACTTGCTTAAAGTCAGTAACAGTTGATTTTTTTTCCTTTTCGAAACAACACCTGGTCACTGTTAATTTATCCCTAGCCCCCCCCCCCCCAATAACTTCATACCTTAGGGTTCCACAAAGCAGGCAAGCGACGAATACACCAGGAAATCCAGGGTAGCCAAGAACGTCCATTACAAAATATGGAATTATCTGTAAAATTGTACACTATTTTATTAATGATTATAACATAGGACCATAACTCGGAACAAAGATGCTTTTTCCATCTATTTCGAGCTACCAGTTTAGCTTAAACATAGGCAACTTGTATATTATTGTCATCCTCATCCTCATCACAATCATTTTTTAAAATTTCAACCGTATTGCCTTGAAGCTGTCAATATTGTAAATGGACCAAAGGGCAGTCGGTGTTACCATAAAATATAAATTCGATCATATAACCAACATAATCATTTGTACCCCTTTATGCATGTTTCAGCTAGTAGTTATACTTCTTCAGGTATATTGATGCTGTCTATTTCCGATGAGTTCGTTTACGTTTCGGGGAAGAGGTTCCTGCAATTGTAAGTTTTAGTAGCAGTATTTATAGCGGGCATTTGTCAAAAGTTATGCAAAATTTGAGGTTTTACCTGGTTAGAATTATCGATGTTTCCCTGTTTCAATGGATCGCAATGTTCGGATGAATAATAAGCAAACGCTACAACGCCTGCTGCACACGAGAGTGATCCTAGCAGAAAAAGTCCTGGCACGTTTATCAATAGGGCTCTGTGAAACAATGGTAATATAAATGATATACCTGATGATACTTTTAAATAATCAATACAAATCTTAACACCATGACGGCATCTTCCTGCTTATATTAGTCTACCATATGTTTGACAAAGTCAAGGAGCTTAGTGCCACATCACATATACTGATATACTTTTTTCTTTTTTAGTGAATGTCACTTTGACTACGTTTTCTCAAATGTAAATGAGCATATCTTTGTCTGTGCAACATAACACCTTGACCATTGCGCGTTTACTATGCCACTCCTAAAAATTTGTGGCGATGAAATGTACACATATTACGATTTAACCACTTCCAAATGACTTTTGGTTCCAAGCAGAGATCTAGAAATCTACAATGGTATTTACTGAATGACTAAACGACTCTTAAATGAATTTCTGATGATAGTTGACGGGCCTTTACCACTTAATGACGTTTGGCCAAGTGGCAGAGAGAGAGGGTCTGATTATCTCCTTCAATTACTTGCGTGCTTGGCTACAAACCAGATTGGCACACACCAAATCTAACAGTTACTGGAAGCTCAACAAGTATTAACCCTTGAGTAACTCATATTCAGAATTACTATGACAACTAATGTTCAATTCCTTCATAATTAACATAACCTTTACACAAATTTGTGAGTTTATGAACGTTCCTCAAATAAACCATTTATGTGCATCTGTGGCAACACCCCCTGTTTAATTGGTCAATAAAACCTTGGGGATTTCTCATCTGTCCCCAATCTTTAGTTTCAACGAATCCTACAAGGATTCTTTAAACTCATTTTCAAACCATAAAATCTATGACTGAACGAGGGCATGCTTGTCATTACAAAATGTACCAAATGATTAAATAGGTTGAAAATATAAGAGATTTGATCGTGTGTCTAACCACACAGACAGATGCGATGACACGGATAGGCCTAATCAGGCAGTTAACCCCTACAGGTAGTCACTTAATTACTCATATCTAGACATAGAGCATGTGGTCACAATCGACTTCACAATGCTGTTTTTCTTTATACAATAGCAAAACAGTGTACTAAGTCACATATTCAAGCTCGCCACCATATTTGTTTCTGAATTATAGAATATGGAAACTATGAAACAATAACCACATTAATTTTGAGACTGCATCCTTAGATCTTCTAGTGGAGCCAGAGGTCTCAGAACTTGACCCAGCATTCAGCACCTGACCTTTCATTTATAGTAACTGCACAAAAGGAAATAAATATATGTATCTATATCTAGAGGTGCCTTGGAAGTTTGGTCGGCACAGCTGTTGTACTATTTAGTTGCCCTACTCAGATTTTATAATAATGATGATACTAATTATAAAAATATTAATAGGAGGCTGATAATATTTAACCAACCAGAGAGATCATGCCTCATACCAACCTTATAAAATAGAGATTGAATTAGTTCCTAGCTAGCCACACTGTGACATATAAATTTCACATCAACATTCCCAAGTGGATAGTGAACCAATTCATTAATGATCAGACCACTGTATTGGTGCTCCTAATCAACATTTAAAATCAAATATTAATCTATTCATTAATCATCAACAATTCAAATCAAAGGTTGAATCAATCCATTAATTATCAACAATTCAACTCAGAGGTCGAATCAGGTCATTAATCATCAACAACTCATATCAAAGTTTGAATCAATTCATTAATCATGTTATTGTTAATAGTCATATACAACACATTGTGAGTACCGTCCAGGATCATGGGTGGGGAGGTGACAGGTGACCATCTGCTATATCATCAAAGTCCCTAAGGGTTTGGGCAAGAGATAAGCTATTGATGATCCTAGTCTCCCGAATAATCGTGCTGCCGTACTTTTCATGCAGCACACCCATTGTTGTTTTTGTTGCTTCTTCATATTCACGCATATAATGCATATAACTTTCCTCGGAAAATGCTAAAACTTCTGCAGATCTTTTCCGTCTGATAAATTGCTGCCAGGCAAGAATGGGTAGCTTTGTGACAATGAGTGGCTGTATAAAGTATTGTTTTTGAATGTACATCTGTATAAATAAAGTTACAGGATGGTCATATGGGGGCAGCAATTGATCGTACTCCGTTTTGGATAAATAGATTAGCATGAAGGAGTGTACATCCAAAAATGACCGGTCACAAATAAGTCCATGTGACCCTTCTACAGAGTGTAAGGCTTCCTTAGCTTGCTCCCAGTAAAATTATTAATTGCTGGGATTCCCAGCACACTTTAGAAATTTTCCCAGTGTAAAAGCAGTCAAGTACTTCCTTTGTATCAACCAAATGGGTGTTATGTTCTTTAATTAACACATAAGGTGCAGGGCTGTCCTTTTGTTCCCTCCAAAGCTGGAACCACTCAGTGAGTAAGGTGGACTTATCGATCCCAATAAACCCATGCATCAGTATAATTCTCATATTGTTGTCCTTTAGGACTCACTCAGTGTCTGGGTCTAAACATGTGTGGCCCCACGCAGGGTCATGTACTTCCCCACAGTTTGGGCAAATACGAATGGCCATCAACACTGTTTGCTTGAATTGTACCAGAATTTACAACATTTAGAAGTTTGCAAAGTGTTGGTGTGGGGCCCTGGACCTCTAAATTTCTTCCTTTAGCCTAAACACATGGTACATTCATGGTGAGGAATGGTTGGCTTGCACATGTACCCTCATAAACATAGTAGTGCGATTGAGATCACCATTCATGCTAGTTTGTCCTACCTCTTGGTCAAAATGTCCACACTAATATATATATATATATAGATATAGATATGTATATAAAATTTGCCACAATGTTGGTTCCTAATGTGAGCAAAGAGTTCCTCTTTTTGTTTTGAACAATGAGTCACATGGTGTGCATAAATATTTGAGGGACATCTCTGCCTAGTTGTAATTAATGAAACTTAGTCACTTACTTATAGGTTGTCCAGAGCCACACCTGCCACTCTTGTATATAGATATATATAAATATATTAATCCAGACACTGACTTTCTTTTTAGTGTAATTATCCACCATATACCGTTTCCATAATTACTTTCGATCCAGTCCCATGGGAGAGGCTTAATTAACTGGCTGAGGTTCTGCCTTGCCGTTTAGACTTTAAAACAGATTTTACACGATGTTATTTTAGATTAGGTAAATACAATTTAGTTCCTTCCCTGCAGGAATGTCCACATGTCAGCCCACCATTTTTAAACCTGTTGATTTAAGTCATTAGCTACTGAGGTTATAATGGAACAGAGTATTGTCAAGGCAGAGTGTCTAGCTGATGGTCTGTTAGTGGCCCATTAATTACTGCATGAGCACACCTATGTTCAAGGCTGACGTAATCTATACAGGCAACTCTGCCTTGCTAATGACTTTTGAATGACTCCACTCTGGTATTCCCATTCTCAGAATAAAGATGTGCTGCATGCCAAAATCTGAATGAAAATGTCCCACAAAATGGAGTACATAATAATTAAGACTCAGTTATCTGCAAATCATTCTGGTACCAGAGCCAATCCACATATTAACTCTTCCAAGTTACCTGACTTACCATACAATCACAACAATTGCCAAATACAAATGTAATAACATAATAAAGGTAAGAATATCATAGATGGGCATTTTCATAAATCAGTTGGCGATTTTGTACCAACCATGATAATAATGCCTGGTTCTGATTTTGACCTTACTGGAAGAGAGCAGCACTGTGAAGTCACAAAGATTATCAACCACTAGAATACAGTATATAAATAAAGACAGTGGCCATGAACCTTAGGGGTTTTGAAAGCCATCCATTGACAATTATGATGATAATAATCAACACTTCCAATACATTGTTCTGGTTTGGCCACAGTCAGCTGCCACATTGGACGACTCCAACTCCTTATTTTGGGTTTTATAAGGAGGCAGGTAAGTCCGATAAGGCGCAAAGTGACTTTGAAGTACTCATTGGCCACCAAGGTGATGAAATCCATATTTCCCTTATTAATTAAGCACACCATACAATCGTATCTCTAACAATTATCATGGCCATGGAAGTGTACCCATAAACATATATATTTATACATATATAAAAATACACAAATTATACATGTATCATCATCAATGTTTAATTAGATGAGCATGACATATTTCAGTATGTAAGCATCTTTTCCAAAATCATTTCCAGTATCAACTCAACAATCAAAGCAATACAACAACATAAAGGCTTCTCTCTTTTCACTGGTGGTTAAACAGGCACATTAGGTGTCTTAAGGTACCAGTAATCTTAACACTTATTCTACTATAAAGATTTAAAGATGGCTTGGGTATAAGGTGCAATGCCAGTGAACACCCCCAGAGCAAATTTCGAACTTTGCTGCCACTCTCATCAGGCAGTCCCCAGCTCCATGTGGCAGCTAGCTCTTAGGAGAGGAGGAAAGTACTAATATTCCCCCATTGCCAAGACAACAGGATTCATATTATTTGTTTCTGCAGTTTGCAGTGGTTCATTTGTAGGGCAAGGTGATAAAAGGTCAGCAGTAATGTGGTTTTTTTCCCCTAGTGCAGTAGTGCAATTAGTTGTCAAAAATGGGTCAAGGTTAGTGGGGTGATGTGGCAGGGATTGGCTCGTTAGCACTGGAGAGGACTGTTCTGGTGATGTTAGAGCTGGTTCTGCCCTAGTTTTCACTCTAGAGTGAAGCCAGCTAATAAAAAACTCTCGTTTTTGCCAAGCAATATATCCTACCACAATTAGAAGGGCAATTAGGACTATTAGGGTAAGTAAGAGACCAGCTGATATTTTGCTACCATGCTGAGCCCAATTGAAGGAGGGAGGTGGTAGAGAGAGGGTGGCTAGGTCCATGAGTAGGGTGGGAGTTTGCTTATCAAAATCAGGTTGGTTGAGTAGTGATAGAGCTTGTTCTTCAGGTATGATATTTGTTACATTCAAGATACTGGTAGCCAAAACCTGTAATGCCTTTACAGACATATGGCCAGTGCGTTCTGTAATACCCGTTAGAGTGAAGCCTTTACCTGCAACTACTAATCCAGAGGGTACTGTAACCAGATACGTACCCAAATCCACCATTCGTCTACTGCTGGGCTTCCCTCGACAATGTGTCTCGAAGGTTTCACCCCAAGTTACAACAACATATTCTGCAAAGCTAATTTCGGTAACTTGTGTTAAATTTGATTGTTGTGTCTGAATCACTTGGCAGTTATGACTCTTTTTCTAATCTCCAGCAATTAACGTATGAGGGCAGCTCCACCCATTAGTGTCATATAGTGGCGCTCAGCGGCAAACCATACGCTTTCATCCCAAACAACCCACGGGGTGAAGGATGTCTCCACTGACTGTACTGACCCCAACATCCCTGTGTTCTACCTTTATTTGTATTGAATAGCCTTTCTTCTCATAGGGTACGAGCCGCGAAACTAAATTATATTGGTAGTAGCTGCATCCATCAACTAAGGGCAGTTTTACCTGGTAAATCAATGTTTCTTGGCCCACATACACGGCACACATGTGAATGTTCATAGTACCATTGTATTGGGTCAATAGGATTGGTGCTGGCAGTGGTTGCCAGTCTTAATACCTTGTGAAGTTGAGCTAGGCTCATAATATCTTCAGTTAATCGGCTCTTTTCTAAAGATGCCTTCTGCTGGGCATATGTTTGTAATGACTAAATACAGGAGCCAGTGATATGTTCCAAAGAAACTATTCTCTCAAAATAGAAGGCATGCTCCACAGGCAATATTCTGCGTGCAGTATAATTTGCTTGTTTGAGTGCCATATTTAATTTTGGAACAAGTTTTTCTGATATAAAGCTGGTCACTTGAGATATGTGGGTTTTTTTCCTTACAAGCCTTAACTTGTTGGGTACGGTTAAGCACTGTAGTAAGCTTATTTACCTGGTGGAGGATAGCTTGCTTGTTCTCTCTTGCCTCTGATATAGCCTTACGACATTTCTCAATGCTGTCACTGGTAGCTAAGCCAAATAAAGTGGAACCTATCTGGCCAACCATGTCAAACCATCCCCGTTTTATCCTCCTGTTATGTGGTGTCTGGAAAACCTGATGAGTCTCCAAATAGGATTTTAGACAACCAAACCATGAATTATACTGGTATTTAGTAATCACTCCCCGCTCCATGGCCCACTTAACTCAGTCAATCACAGATGTAAGGCTCCGCAGCAGCTCAGGATCAATGATTGGATTGTCAATAACCACTAAAATAGTCAGATCTGCCGTTTTGACTCGGAGTTGGTCTGCCTTAGCAAGTAACAACGCATCAGGAAGATGGTCTATATCTGCCATGGTTAATCCCAACACACAGAACACTAAGCACACATGAAGGCAGCTAACTCGTCGGCAGCCATCCACTGAAGTTTGCACTCTTCGTCACCCGGGGTACATTCTTGGCCTACTCGTTTCACTGCTATAGAGGGCAGTGGTGGTAACGGCGTTTGCAGAGTCCTACCTGGAGCCAAGCCAACTTGTGAGACTGGACCTCGTGACCTGGTGAAGTACCTATGAGTAACCACTCGTTGGGCCTCCACATGATTGGTTGAATCTGACCCCACCCCTAATGACTCATCAGCACCATAAACCTCCATCTCCTCCTCTGGAAACTCAGCAGAGTCTTCCTCTTCAGGTACTAAGTTATGGGGGAGGCAGGGCTGTCTATGAACCTGATGTAGATCCCTTGCCATGGCTGTGGGCTGAGCTCCCTGCCTTGCATTCTGGGGAGGACAGCCAGAGCAGTTATCCTATGCCACATTTGGATACACCAAAAGTAACTTACATCGATTAATTACACAGGTCTGGCCTGTCCCTTGGTGTCTTATCCAACACACCAGCCCCTTACTCTAGTGACCTCGTACTGAGGGTCCCAACCAGAAGTGAAGGTCAATTTCTCATGGGCCTTGACAACTACCGTATCCCCAGGTTTTAACTCATAAGCATTGGCATGTCTATTGAGACAGTTATACTTTTGTGAGTCTTCTAGGTGTTGCCTAGCAACTGTCAGAGCTTCTGCAAGGTCACTTAATTGCCCTACCAAAGGGTTGTCTCTACTCAGGGTTCTTAAGTACTTAGTCAATGGAACTCTCCCCCTCCTGCCATACATGAGGTAAAAAGGGGTAAAGCCGGTTGATTCATTAACGCTATTCCTCTGAGCGTATAGGGCATCTGCTAACCTGTCTTGTCAATTCATGGTTTTGTTGTCTACAAGCTTGGTGATCATTTCCTTTAACTCCTTTGTTGCCACATTTTGGACTGATTCAACAGCTTTCCTCGGAGTACTTTTGGTGCATTTCACCCAAAGCGCTCCAAGAAAAGTTGTTGATCTGGAATGTTGCATTTCGCCCAAAGTGCGGAGGGGAAAACTGTTGATCGGAACTCGTATGTTCCAGGTAACTACAAACATGCTGGTCCTTAAGTGAGCGGTGGTTTTATAAGGAACATGGATCTAGTGCCCTCTTGGGATAACACTAGCCGTTCGTTTTACGTAGTTCGACTTTAGTCGGGGTCGCCACTTTATGGTTCGATTAAGTCTCTCTACTTTTCCATTGGTTTCTGGGTGGTAGGGAGTAGACAGGCAGTGGTCAACCCCAAGCCCCCTTAAGAATGGTCTAAAATGCCCGGATGGAAATTCTAACTGCCTGTCTGTTATGGCTACCTCAGGAATTCCATGTTGGGGAAAAAACTCTGGGGCAAGAGCAGACTCAACTACCACTGAGCTTTTGTTTGGTATTGGGGAGGCTTGGGCCCATCTGGATAGATGGTCTATTACCATTACCGCATATCGGTTTCCCTGCTCATTTGGTACGAATAGACCAATTAGATCAATCCCCACCATTTGCATGCAATAAAATGGTAGTGGCATTTCGCTCATGTGTGGGTGCTCTGACTGTATTTGATATACCAGGCATGTGGGACAAAGCTTGATCTGCTTTGCTATGTCACTTCTCATACCGGGCCAGATGTAGGGTTCTCTCACCCTGTTCAGGGTTTTTTGAAAGCGCAATGTGCCCTCCATCCTTGTGGCACCAATCAATGACTTGGTCCCAGAATGACTGGGGTAGAACTAGTCGAGGGCACCAAGGGCAGGCTGTGGTGGGGCGCCTGACGGAGTACTCATAAGCCCTCATGTGCTTCATAGTCAGACTCTAAGGTGTCTGCTTCCTTGAACAGAGGTGCAAATTCACTCTGTTGGGCTTTCTGGACTGCTTCTGCATTCAGCAAGTCAGCCTCAAGAGGAATTCGATCTTGTGCACCCTTACCCTGTATCGTCTCTGGGACCTTGGATACACTGCATACTAGCACCAAACTCTGCAAGGAAAACAGCCCAGCACTGAATTTTGATATTCCCTATTTCCTTAGTGAACAATTATCTAAGAGGTTTGTGGTCTGTATACACTAAAAATTCTGCACCATACAGGTACCCCCTTAACTTGTCAATGCAATGCACTAATGAGAAAGCTGCCTTTTCTATGGTCGACCACTTACGCTGAGTAGCTGACAATTGGTAGGACACGTACTGTACAACCTTTTCAACCCCAGCATCGTCATCTTGCACTAAAACACCCCCACATGTGTCACTGGCATCTCTGTATAATTTATAACCCTTGTCTGTGGGTAAGCCATGACCTGTCCCGACATAAGAAGTCTCTTCAGGAACTCAAAGGCCTGTTGTTGTTCACGCCCCCAAGTGAAAGCCTAGTGTTTGTGGGTCAACTTGACTAAAGGTCCAGACACTAATGCTTACCCTGGATTGGTTTTCGAATAATAGTTAACCATGCCCATAAATTAGTGCACCTGTTTTACACTTGTAGGCACAGGCATGTCAACTATAGCCATTACCTTCTCGGGGTCACTGTGAATGCCATCTGGGGTTATTATGTACCCTAGCAACTGCACTTCCTTCTTCCCAAAGTGGCACTTTGAAGCTTTCAACTGCAATTTGTGGCACACACCCTGTCAAAAACAGCTTCAAGGTCTTTTGCATGTGCTGATGCCGACTCTGAGGCTATTATTAAATCGTCAATAAATACCCAAACACATTTGCCAAGTGGATCTGATAATGCCATTTCCATGGTTCTGTGGAAAATGCTTGGCATATTAGCCAAGCTGAAACTACCAACTATGCAATTGAAGAAACCACTGTGGCAGATGAATGCTGTCTTATCCTGGTCGCATTTTGCCACTGGGAACTGATTATATGTGGCCTTAAGATCACAAACTCTGTACACTGACTTGCCCCCTAGTTGGTCAAAGATGTCTTGTATCAATAGGAGGGGGTACCTATCTTTTACTGTAATTTCATTCAATTTTCTATAATCTACGCAAAACATGTGGTACCATCCTTTTTTGGGACAAGACACACCGGGGAGGCCCAGGGTGAACTACTTGGCTCAATTACCCCATCTTTAAGCATGTGGTCAATACAATCATCAATGATCTTATGTTTTGCAACGGGTGTCCTGTAGGGACGTTGACAAATGGGTGGATGGTCACCAGTATTCATAGTAACTTCCATGACAGGGCACTGACCAAAAGATTTGCCTTCCTCATAAAACACATCTTGGTTTCGGGCAATTACGTGTACATACTCAGAGTTAAGGATGGCAGTGGTAGAGCCAGCATGCATCGGGCCCATGTTCCCCCTAGCATGTACAGAATCAATGGTGGAGGCTTGGTTATAGGGTTGAATTGACATTTGCTTACCTTTCCAAGTCAAGAGCTGCCTGTCATAATCCACTACAGCTTTACCGGTTGCCAGGGCATCATCTCCAATAATACATTGATGGGTAATACCGTCCACTACCAACAAATTAAGGTTACCAAATACATCTACTTGTACTTCAGTCTTCCCATAAACATTGATTGGGGAACCTGAGACATCACACAACAAGGGTGCAGGTTTCAAGAGTCTGCTCCTACCAGTGTCTTTACAAATCTTTTTGAATACTTCATTGTGCAGAAGTGAGACGCTAGCTCCAGTGTTGATAAGACAATTAGAATTTACATTACCTGCTCTAAAAGACAAACCCAGTCTGGAGAAGCCATCTTTCACTCCTGCTACCTCTAGTTTTCTGCTGGTCTTGGGGTCTCAGCACTTGGGTGTTGTTGAACTCCTCCTGTTCTTGGCCGCAGTGGTCGTTGAGGACACCCTTTTTGGTAGTGGTTCCCACCACAGATGTAACAGACTATCTGGTTTTGGCTAGAAGGCTGTCCTTGCCCTTCCTGTGCAGGTCTTCTATTGCAGGGTCCACGACAATCCTGTGGAAGGCCAGTGTCTCCTGGCCTACTTGACTCCATTCGACTCAGGTGAGCTGACATCTTTTCCTGGCCCTTCTGTATCTTGACTAAGGTGTTCATAATGTCATGTCATTCTTGCCTGCTCCTACAATGTGGATGCTTGCTACCTCCATGGGCTCCTCGGAGCGCTCTTTACAGTCCAGTCCTACATATCTCTCCATCCCGGCCTCAATGCATTTAGTGTTTGCGTTGCGGTGTCTAGTGATTGCTGTTGCAATTCTAGGCTCAATTTCTTGGCCAGTTCAGCAGTGCAGAGGCCCCGCATATACTAGCGCAAAACTATGCACTCAGCATCAGCTGAGTGAGGCACTGGGTACGATCTTTGCACAGCTTCTCTAAACCTGTGATTATAGGAGGCCAGAGTCTCATTTTCACTCTGTTTTAACTGCTCCAATGTTATTCTCAGCTTTTCATCTTTGTCTGCTGAGAGAAATGTTCTTTCGATATGTGCCTTTACTCTTGTCCAAGGGATGTTTACTCTGTCCTCCAGCTGGCTCTTACTGAAACGCAGAACTTCCCGCCTTAGCTGTCCACAGGTGACTCTGGTTATGATATGTAGGATCCCAGCATTGTCATTGGGTAGTTGGGGTAAAACCAAGTCAATGTCGTATGAAAAGTTCCTTGTCTGTGCACTCACCTTGCCATCACAGGGGGTCAGGCCTTCACTAATTCCCCTCAGTTTATCTCGCCTTTGCTGGGCCTGGCATTGTGCATTCTGTTGTGAGTGAAATGTAGTCTGCACAGCCTTGAAGTCATTGTAAAGTCCCACTAGGTTGGTAGTCATAGCCTCCCACTACTCTGCGTTCATTGTGGTGTGAGTTCCTCTTAGTGCACAAATTGATGGCAAAACCCAATAAAATAAAATTAAAATTAAAATCCTGGCAAGCTCGCCACTGTAAAATCCAGTCCTGTTGATTTTACTTTTGTAAAATAATTGAAAGTGGACTTGTTCACGCGCAGCGGATAAGCTCAGAAGATCACTGTTCTAAGTGTGAAATAATCACATCTGCTCAGTTGTTTGGCTAGATGGTAAAAACCCACTTTATACATGTCGCATACACGGTTTATTCCATTGGGGCAGCCCAGATGCACAAACAAGTTGATGACAAATCCGTATACAGCCTAACACTAATTGAGACTTTCAGTCACCATTGTACCTTTGAACATATTGTAATTATTGGGTAAGACATCTTTAGCAGAGATTTAGAAACATATCACTGGTACTTGCTTAACGACTTAACCACTTCCTAATAACTTTTGGTTACATGCAGAGATCGAGAAATATACAGTGGTATTTACTGAATGACTAAACAACTCTTAAATGAATTTCTGATCACAGTTGATGAGCCTCTACCACTTAATGATGTTTGGCCATTTGGCAGAGAGAGAGGGTCTGATTATCTCCTTCAATTACGTGCATGCCTGGCTACAAACCAGATTGGCACAGACCAAATCTAACAGTTACTGGAAGCTCAACAAGTATTAACCCTTGAGTAACTCATACTGAGAATTACTATGACAACTAATGTTCAATACCTTCATAATGAACATAAACTTTACATAAATTTGTGAGTTTATTAACACTCCTCAAATAAACAATTTTTGTGCATCTGTTGAAACACCCTGTTTAATTGGTCAATAAAACCTTGGGGATTTTACAACCTGACCGGGTCGCTAAAATTAACCGTACACTCTGTAATTGATAGCTGGCTATGTCTACCATGTGTGCAAGCTATGTCAAGGATTCGGGAATGAACACTAGTCAAAGGACCAGATAAAGTTAATTGATCTTTTCGAATCAATAGCGAATGTGCTGGCTGGTCTGGCCAAACAGAGTGTTGTCGGCTTCAGTTGACTACGTCCTGCACAATAAATGACCTACACTTATTGGATATATAGGGGGATAAACCATTCATCTGTGCACTTCAGTAGTTAAACTACATGGCCTTTTTAAGAGGTATTCAATAGAAAAATGCCAGGGCAAACCAGTACCGCTGAGTGATCACCCCTCCCCCCCCCCCCAACCACATCCAAGAAAGTTCTGTGAGGCTTGGACACACGAGCGCAAACCATGACTAAAGCACCACACTGGTTGGCTTGAGGCAAGCAGCTATCAGCACACCTCTGTCCACGTCTGCACCACAAACGTTGCTGGCCATCAGCCCTTTCTCAGTAAAAGCATGCAATCGTCTGAGAATAGAACTCCTCTGCTGGGGTCTTCTGGCCCACAAATGATTGTCCTGAACATGTCGACTTACTATCAGACTCCTTATGCTGGGGTTTCATTTTCCACCTGTTTCAATGGTTGTTCAGCTTGCTATCTGAAATAGGTCTTGTAGCTGGAGGAGTTGGATCTGCATATATCTTGTGCCGCCACTGTGATAACTCTTCCACACCATAGACATAGCCTGTTGTCTATGGACCCTGCTTCGTGATGATGAGCAACCAATCAGCTGGTGGTGGAATGAGTACAACCCATGTGACGAGGCACATCTGAATAGGAAGACCCAGCCTGGCTCATCCCCAAGAAGCAGTAAAGATCAGCACTTGTTAATCATAGCATCATGCAGTATGGAAACATTGAATTCCACATGGCTGCATCATGGGGAATGGATTTTAGACAGCACGAGTTTTAAAACTGTTGACCCCGAGCCTTTGGCGAGCAGTGAAAGGTTTGAAACGTGAGAGAGAGAGTCTGTAATCTGTTACAGGAGAGAGAGAGAGAGAGAGAGAGAGAGAGAGAGAGAGAGAGAGAGAGTCTGTAATCTGTTACATAAACTTGGATGCCTTAACTAATCATATATCACTTTATTTGCTACAGTTAGTTACATCCTGTAGTTTTCTTATTCCTCTTTATGAAAGATTTAACGCGTAACTGGTATTAAGGTCTAGGCACAACCCTACTTGCTTTACATTACGATAGTTATGTATGTCCATGGCTTTTGGGTTTATCTGTGTTATGTGCTCTACATAAACTCCATTACCTCTTAGACACCATTACACCACTGAATGGTAAATGTACCATCACTAATAACTGTAAAAGAAATAATTTTTTGGCAGCTCATTGAAGACAGTAAGAGCCATTCACTTAAATTTAAATTACATTTTTTATGCTCAGGGAGAGAGCACAAGATACTTATGACTCTGTGACATGAATAGTCCCATTCGTGCCAACTGTTAAAAATATTCTTTTTCCCACGTTTGAAAACTAAAATTATATCTTAAAGAATTTCAGGGTTATCATACTTTCTTTTTGTATATGTAACGTTCCCCCAAAATAAAGAAAATTTAGGTCACAATTGAAGGTAAAATACAAAACAAAAACATGCACTTTTGTCAACCGGCACATAATAATGACATCAATTGAAAAAATATAAATGCAAGCGAATTATCTTGAAGGAAAATATTTTTGAATATGATAATTCCCCCAAAATTTTAAATCTGAAAAAAATAGCTAAATTTTAAAAAAGCATACAGATTCTTGAGGGGAAAATGTAAAGTATATGGATCCCCTTCTCAAAACTGTTTTCCTAGACTGGCTTCTTGTCATGCACTCACCATAGGCCGAGGTCACCAACACGCTCTGCTTGTTTATATAGCCCTAACCACCTGGCCAAGACCATGTTGATCTGATTGGCATGCCATCAGTTAACAGCTTTCGTCGGTTCACTTTGGGTGTATTGCACCGAGTGTGCCGATAAAAGCTGTCCAGTTACAAGTTAATATGTCTTTGCGTCAACTTACAGTTTTGCTAGTCTCATAGTAGGAAGAGAACAGTATCGCTGAGCTGCCGTCTGTCCCGAATACACAAAAAAATAATAAAAGCAGAATCCTATCAACATCGACCAAAATGTTGTCCTTTTTGTAGGATCAGGGTCAAAACTGAAAGCAGAACAATGAAAAGTACATCAAATGACAAGCAGTGAGGAATGTCTAAGAAAGACAATGTGAAAATGCATGTACCATTTATGCATGTAGCACACCAAAAGTATCCATACAATGTTAAAAGGTAAAGATAAGTAAAGCACAAAAATGGCACAACTTATTGCTTAATATCACAGAAACATGTATCCCTGACAAAATATGTCTCTATTTAATATGCAACTTGAAATTCTAAGTTGTATAATAAACACAAGCGTTCTGGGTAAAAATGTCTCGAAAAATGTCCAATATAAATAGTAGCGTTGGAATTTAGCAGGTGCCTGATGACCTGAGGCAAGCTCAAATAAAGTTGAGCAAGCTCACTTTACATCTTTGTTTCCCATTGGGCAAGTTAAAAAATAGTTATTCAAGTGAAAAATACGATAAATTTTATGTCGACCTGTATGGGATTCGAACCCACTACCTTCGGCACACTCGCCTAGCCAAAGATAATCAAGAGCTGACATCTTTTCTCAGTTGTTACAAATCTAAGTGTTCACTTTACAGGTAAACAACCACTCCTACACAATTCACGGCAAGCTATATCAATATGAGCACTGATTGGTTCCAACTAACCTTGTGGCCAGCTTCAAATACCTTTGCCATTGTTAACTATGCAGTAAGAAATGTGCTACCTAGCAGATAAAATATCTTAAATCATGTGACCATTTGTAATCGACAAAGCCCCTGAAAAGGGTGCAAAGGACACAGGGAAGAAAAAAATAGAATCTGAGAGGTGATGCTGGTGTCCCACTGGAAGTGACTTTCAACGTTTTGGATGAATATAGCCAGTTCATACTCTGTATGGAAAGAGTATGACGCCACATAAGGGTGCTGATATTCAAGGTATGGTATCAAAATGATGCCATGAAAAACCAAGACTGTTGCCCTATATTTGTTGTTCAGTTAGCAAGTTGGGCTTTCTGTGTAACTTGCCCACTGGGTATGTTACAAAAAAGTTAAATTGTAACCCTGAATAGTCATAATTGTACTCAGGATATGTATCTGAAAAAAATGTATGAGGGATTTTCATAGTTGTATCTGTTTGTTTACAATAGTGATACAAAAATTGGAAAATGGTTGTTATTGTGAACTCTATCAAGTTTGTGGGACTCTTTCATTTTTGATACGTATTTAAATGAGAACTGATCATATCTAGGATATCCGCGCTAAGTTTTTTGCCATAGATTTTTTCTAAAGTGAATCAGTTTTTATTTGCTTAAAATTAGAGAATGCGAATTAGAGAAATATCCACGTGAAACGAACATTTTAGAGCAAATAGCTATTGTCAGTATCAAGTGCGAAAGGTAAATGCCGTCCATTGACTACTATGTTAACATTGAAAATATTTTGGTAATTACTTTCGATTGTACTGAGCTAGAAGTATTAAATGTGGACATATAATATATATATATATATATATATATATATGTCTGCGAAAATGTCCCCATATCTCAACATTTAATGAAAAGAAAACCCAAAATCAGTTGGACACTGAGTTAAGTGTGATGTCATTCTACGATGGTCACATAATTTGTTTGATCATTAGTTTCTTTGACCTCTCTGGTCTGGCAGGATACCATTGGCTAAGGTGTTAGGTCGACAAGAAATTGTATGCGCCTACCTGCCTGCCCCGTGCATATATATATATATATATATATATATATATATATATATATATATATATATATATATATATATATATATATACATACATATATATATATATATATATATATATATATATATATATATATATATATATATATATATATATATATATATTCTAAGTAGCCATTGCAAGGACATTTCTCTGTTCCTTTAAAATTATTTCATACGATAAAAGGAGTTCTGGTAGATAAATATCGACAACTGAAGGCCGAGACATCAATTACTCTTGAGGATATTGCAGCAAATCAAAATTGTGACTGTATGTCTAATAGTAAATATTCTAATTTTGTTGATGCACACCACAAACATGTATTTACAGGTAACTTGGATATAATACAAAATTCAGATTTAAAAGAAATAATGAAAAAAGGTACAAAATTTCGGATATGTCCCAAGTTGAATATTGACAGTATTTTTCAGGATACATGTGATGCACTCGATTCCTACTGTATGAAATGGGCAAAGAAAGAAAAAATGGAATTTCAGAAATTTGAAGGATGGTTATCAAACTTGAAAAGAGTCTTTAGAAATAGAATTTATCGTTACAAATCCCACATTAAGAATTTCAATACGGTTAATCTAAAACAGCCTAAAGTTTCTAAAGTAGGCAAAGAACTACAAGATAGATTTGTAGTCATTAACATAGATAAGGCAGGTAACAATTTTGGGATCATCTGCAAAAAATATTATCTGGATGTTTTGAAAAAGGAACTTGGTATAAACAACATTTCAGACATAAGAGGAAATTACGTTTACAAATTACACAAACAATCCATTGATAATTTGATAGATACACATAAAGATGAGATGAAAAGGAATTTTAATATCAAAATTTCTGAAGAGGACTCCTCTATTCCACTTTTGTTCTGGATACCCAAATTACATAAAAACCCTTTTAAATCTAGATTCATAGCTGGTGCTTCAAAATGTACTACAAAGCAATTATCAAAAGAAGTAACATTGTGTTTGACTGCAATTAGGATTCATTTTTGTAAATACTGTAATGCAATTTCTAGAAACTGTGAAATAAATTGTTTTTGGAGTATTAACAATTCTTCCCAGTTTGTATCTAAAATCAAAGATGTAAAGGCCAAAAATATCAATTGTTTTGATTTTTCTACACTGTACACAAATCTACCCATAGATGAAGTCAAAAGTTCACTTTCAGAATTAATTAGCAAAATGTTTAAACATAATGGTAAAGCATACATAAATATTAATTCATATACAAAGAAAGCATATTGGTCACACAATAAATATTCAAAAAGTAACGTTAAATCTTACACTGTTGAAACTTTGATAGATGCTATAAAATTTCTCTTGGATAATACTTTTGTTCAATGCGGACCATTGGTTTTTCAACAAATAAAAGGCATTCCAATGGGTAGCAACTGCTCCCCTTTACTGGCAGATTTATATTTAACCTGGCTTGAATTTAAGTATATGAATAAATTGATGAAAAAGGACTTTCAAATGGCTACAAAATTATCAAACAACGCAAGATATATTGATGACATTGCTTGCGTAAATGTACAAAATTTCAGTGAAATTGCTAAAGAAATTTACCCAAAAGATATCCCTTTGGAGGGTAACAATTCATATGGTGTCAGAGATGTGTTTTTGGACTTGGATATTCAGGTCACTAATGACAGGTTTTGGATTAAAGTCTATCACAAAATAGATGAGTTTAACTTTGAAGTGGTTAATTATCCTTTCCCGGACAGTAATATTTCGGAAACTATTGGATATAATACGTTTTTGTCACAGATTTTGAGATTTGGTCGTATTTGTTCTAAATTTCAGGACTTTGCATCTAGAACCAAATTTATTTACAATAAACTTGAGTCAAGAGGATTCAAAGATGTACTTTTGATCAAATATTTCTACAAATTTTGCTGTAAATATCCCGAGATGGTTAGAAAGTTTGGCTTCAATAATTTTAGAGATTTTAGACTTGCCTGTTTTTCTACTTAATTTTATCTTTTGGCATCATTCTGTTTTAATGTTCACCTTTCAGACATTTTAGGCTAGTTCGTTTTCTGTTACGTCAAACCCCCAGGGGCTATAGGTAGCAAGCAGCTACTGACGACTGTTACAAGCTCGCCTAATTGTGCTTGATATCTGTTTAAGAAATATTACATTTTCGTTGCATTCTCTTGACTTAAGTACAAATAATGGCTTTCATTCTTTTTTTACTTGCCCTATAATTTAGCTGTTAATATCCTAAGATTATTAGAAAGTTTGGCTACAATAATTTACAGTTTTTAGACTTGTCGGTTTTGCTACTTAACTTTATCTTTTGGCATCATTCTGTTTAAATGTTCACCTTTCAGACATTTTAGGCTAGCTTGTTTTCTGTTAGGTCAAACCCCCAGGGGCTATAGATAGCAAGCAGCTACTGACGACTGTTACAAGCTCGCCTAATTGTGCTTGATATCTGTTTAAGAAATATTACATTTTCGTTGCATTCTCTTGACTTAAATACAAATAATGACTTTCATTCTTTTCTGACTTGCCCTATAATTTAGCAGTTAATATGCAAAGATTATTAGAAAGTTTGCCTACAATAATTTACAGTTTTTAGACTTGTCGGTTTTGCTACTTAACTTTATCTTTTGGCATCATTCTGTTTTAATATTCACCTTTCAGACATTTTAGGCTTGCTTGTTTTCTGTTGGGTCAAACCCCCAGGGGCTATAGGTAGCAAGCAGGTACTGACGACAGTTACAAGCTTGCCTAATTGTACTCAAAATCCTGTTAAGAAAAATTGTTTTGATAACATGTTTTTTGACATAAATGCTAATGACTTTCATTCTTTTTTTTGACATGCCTAAATGCACATTTACTCAAAATTGACAGTATTTTCTTAAATGTCACAAACCTGACACATTAAGTTGATACATTGACTCAGACTTGGCAGTTAAATAGAGCTTAATTGTTTGGGGGGTAGGTGTCATCACAGAGTTTGTTTTACATTTCTGGTGCAGGATATCCATTGTTACAGTCCTTGTTGGGATTTCCCTTGGTTTGTACAGGTGGTCTAGTTGCAACTGTTTATTTTACTATCACTGGGACTGAATATAAGGCCCCAGCTTGTTTCCACTTCAGTTATACACTGGCGGGTGGTTTAACAAGGATAAACTGTCCAGCCAGAAAGGGTACATATTGGTTCAGGGGTAAGTCAAATTGTTCTTATCTGAACCTGTACTATACAAATTTAGTAATTATGGTTTGTTTGACAGGGGTTCTTCTTTCATAACGAAGCTCTGCATTTATAAGCAAAACTTCACGTATTTAGCTAATTCATCATTTGCCACGTTCTTATTTATTCTTTATTATGTGGGTTGTCTTTGCTGAATATTTAGCTTAGACAAGGAGCCGCTACTCAGAGAGACATGTACGGGTAAAATACTCCGAAACATGTTGAGTAGTTACCCGCTGAAGACCCTTTAATTTATTTGGGCTGATACAGCCTATGTCAAAATTTTACAGAGGAACGTGTGCAAAAAAGACAATAGTAATTCCATATGTATACAGGTTAGACAGGGACAGGTTAGCTTATGGAGAGTAAAGAGTTCGAACTGCGGAATAGGATATTGACTACTACGAAGTGGTTCTGGGCAAAAAGACACAAATACAAATCAATTGTATGTAATGAACTCCGCTGCAATAAGTGACTCTGGCTTGATACACATTCTCCCAATAAGTATAATATCGTGGAATTTTGATTGAATTTTTAAGTCATTATGTCATATATTTACTGGTAGTGAGCTACTTACATGTAGAATATGTTCATACTGAGATAACTGATTAAATTTCCGTGTTTTGTTCCTGAGACGTGGACATTAAATTATTAATAATTATGGAGTTTTTAGTCAACACTTCAGACTTTATCAGAACGCGACATATTTGGTAGACACAGAACATGCTTGGCTTTGCCTTTGACCTTACAAGCTTCGGAGACCTGGCGGCATGCTTAAAAGCAATATCACATTAAGTGGGTGGCTGGGAGGGGACGAGCTCCCAAACTGGTCACTATAGTTTCTTTGATTTTATGTTTAATATCTCGATCACCATTGTCAGTAATCAATGCGAGACTTTCATCGTAGCAGAAACCACAGTGCACAGCTGCTTTTCCATCTACATTGCCTGGAGAAAAATCACTTGCTGGGGAAAGCCTGCTGAGCGGGAGATGAAGACATTATATTTGTTGAAGCTACGACCTAGAAAGAGAAAAATAATATCTGTGTTCTCTGACCCAGAATTCAACTTTGCTTGTTTCAACAATATAAAATAAATCCAATATATGACCTGTTTCTTTTCTGAGTGTATCGGGTCTTCAGTGTGTATTAAGATTGTATTGACTCCTAATGTAAATTGTTCAAAGATTTTAAGATACGTACGGTCAGCTACTTCTCCCATAACTCTTTTAAAGGTGAGGAGTGCAATACTACGGGAATATGGAATTATGTCTGTGTGCCAGCACAGACATATTCTTTTTCTTAGAATTCTTTCTTTCTTTTTCTTTCTTTCTTTCTTTCTTTCTTTCTTTCTTTCTTTCTTTCTTTCTTTCTTTCTTTCTTTCTTTCTTTCTTTCTTTCTTCTTTTCTTTCTCCAAACTTGGCACATTTATACTTCTATGGATGAAGTCTGGCCTTTTTATAATGAAAGGTCATGCTTTTCAAAATTATGCAAATGAGGGCTAATTAAAGTGTCCAATCTTCAATATCTTATATACTATAGTAGATGTGGTTCGAGTGTATAGGAGTTCTATCATAGCAAAGTAAAGGTTATCTCAAATGTCAAGGTCATGTCAAGGTCAAAGGTCAATTTTAAGCCAAAATGTCATTTTTGAAGTCAAGGTTCGCTTCAGGTAGAGGTCATCTCAAGGTCAAATGTCATTACAAGGTCAAAGGCCACTTTCGATGGTGGCTTTCTTCTAGCCATGACTTGGTCGATTTTTATCCAATTTTGATCATGTTGGACAATATTGTACCTATTGTAACCCTGTACCTTTTTAAAATTTACACGTGACCTTCAAAGGTCGAGGTCATTCGGACCTTTCAAAGTTTCATCCAGTCATCACTATGCCAATTTCCATCCAATTTTAATCATGTTGGACTCAAATTGTAGGTATTGCAACACTGCACATTTTTATAAGAATGTGTAACCTGAAAAGGGCAAACGTCAAGGTCATTTGGCCCTTTAAATGTTTCATCTAGCCATAACTTGGTCAATTTTTATCCGATTTGGTTCATGTTGGGCTTAAATAGTGGGTATTGTAACACTGTGCAATTTACATGTCACCTGTAAAGGTCAAAGGTCAAAGTCATTTGGACTTTGAAATCTGCATCCAGCCAATATAATATTTACAACTTTTGAAGGCACACAGACAGATTTGCTTTGAAGCAAATCTTCTTTTCTAGTTAAAATTCTGTTCACTGGTGCAGGGTATCCAGAACTTTTTTCCATATTCGCTGTGGGGTTGAGACAGCAAGACTGCGTTTACCAGATATTTGTCCGGCCAAATCATTTGAACAAGTGACAATGCAGTTAAAAAATCCTCATTAGCATCAACATTCATTTCCTCAAAATATTCAAGAGAGCTCGAGTTTTGTTTGTCATTTCGTGAGCAAAATAAACGTTTGGGTCAAAAGCGTTTAGGTAACCCATGAAGCGAATGGCTTAGTTCTTGGCCATTAGAGTTACTAACTTTGAGCCAATCTGACATCACATTGATTTATCAATTGGCTATCCTCCAGTGCTTGCTGAACGTATCTTGAAAGTGGTGAGATAAAAGTAGGTATCATCCTGTTTCCGCTGAGAATAGCGTTCTGATGCCGACCAAAGTGTTGGTCAAAAACTCACCAAATTAACAATAAGGTCAGTGTAGACGTTACATTACGAAAATATCACAGGTTAGTAATAAGAATCGAGTATGAAATAAAAATACGTGGAAATAACTTCCACGTTACTCAAATTCAATCTTTAGCGAGCAAAGGAATAAGATTTGAAAACCTCTACTTGCTCAAAAAAGCGAATCCTTCCACCAATTTCATTTAAATGCCACACTTTGGCCACACCACCGACCTTTATGGTTCCCTGTAAGTATAAATACATTCTTTTGAAATTGCCCATCATCCCAGTAAACAAGAATAAGAAAAAAGAAAAGAAAAAGGTCGATTTCAATTAAACACAGTGAAGATACTTCTTTTCTCCCGGAGCGTTTATGCCATTAATTTAGAATCAGTAAGAAAAGGTTATTATCGCGACAGTATAGTTGTGTTACTTATGACATCTTGCACAATATACCTATACCTACAAGCATAAGAGTCCCACATATTTTCATCATAACCGCATGGCTTTAGTCGACTTCAATATTTTTTTAACTAGAAATCTCATTACCTCAGGGTAAAAATTTGCCAGCCGTTGCAATGCCAACACATACAAATTCAAATGGTCTATATATATATATATATATATATATATATATATATATATATATATATATATATATATATATATATATATATGTATGTATGTATGTATGTATGTATTTCTACTATGCAAAAGTAACAATCCAGATAATACAGTAGTGAAGAACAGTGTCATCACTGTTAGCACTGTACATGTCTTTGATTTTTTTTGGTTGGCAAAAACAACATATACATATACATTACAGACAAACTGAAATAAAACACAGTTAAAACACATGTATTACAGATAGATAGATAGATAGATAGATAGATAGATAGATAGATAGATAGATAGATAGATAGATAGATAGATAGATAGATAGATAGATAGATAGATAGATAGATAGATAGATAGATAGATAGATAGATAGATAGATAGATAGATAGATAGATAGATAGATAGATTTTGTCAGGAAGGGCCACCAGATTGATTTTTTTTATCTTTTTGATCAGAAATCTGCAGCGAAGCAGTCATATGTTCACAGAGATGGGTCAATATATTGGAAACGCAAGACACGTGCGTTAAAATCGGGGCTTTACCCATCATATCTCAGAATGAGTGTCCGGTTTGCCAACTTGTTGATAAAATGTTAATCTCTCTCTCTCTCTCTCTCTCTCTCTCTCTCTCTCTCTCTCTCTCTCTCTCTCTCTCTCTCTCTCTCTCTCTCTCTCTCTCTCTCTCTCTCTCTCTCTGAGTGTGTGTGTGTGTGTGCGTGCGTGCTTATAAAAAAACATCCCATAGGTTCTCCAGAAATAAGAATATTGAAACATCGTCGTTTACGAGTATAACAGGCCTGCGCTATAGGGTACACACAAGAACCATGAACATAAAAAGACACATTTAGGTCTATTTGTTATCGTGGAGGTTTTTGTATTGAAAATGTACTGTTTACATGCTGATTTTATTCGTTCATTGTCAATAAGTAGCTTGTATAAATTTACATCAAGTACGCAAAATTATAAACACAGGGTAACGGGACAATAGGCCTCTAATATAAATTCTCTCACAAATGTTT